>JAUNZO010005135.1:0-79841 GCA_031894775.1 Chloris gayana | reverse complement strand
CTCTTAATTATATTTAGTTAGTGGGTCTGATTAAGTAATTATTAGGCCTTTAGGCTATGTGAGTGCACATATACTCGTGAACGATATGTTTGTGCCTTCTCTATAACCATGGCTAGTGATTTCGTTCCGCCAAAAGGGCCATGCCCCCCCCCCCTCACCCACCCCAAGCTCTAGTTTTAGTAAAGGAATTACTAAATCCATCATTTAAATTGTGATTGTATCGTAATCCTCGTCTTAACCATTTTTTTTGAAGTAAATTTCACAAATATACACTATGATTTGTGCACTTCTAAAAAGGTTATATTATAATAAAGGAAGAATCTCCCATTTTACTGGTATAGTAGAGAGCCTATTTAATCCCCTAATCTTTTATTTGATTTACTATACTTTGTGGATTTTTTAAATTGATCCAATTTAGTTAGGTTAATTATTCCAGTTTCATTGTTTTGACTCATACTGTATGTGCTTTACGAAGGAGAGTGACTTTTGTGGGCATAAGGACACGTGCTCATCCTAGCTTTATTATTAATTATGGTTCAATATAAATATTAAATCTCTGATTATACTATTAAACATGTCGGACTAGTTGTAAAGCAAAACAATGTTTTATCTCTCCATGAGTTGTTTCATATCAACGCTAACAAGATCCACGTCGAGGTTGTGGCCTCACCTTCCACTGTTTGCATCAAAATGCTGCATAGTGGTATGATGCTTGAGGTTGTGGTGCTAAAACGGCTTGAAGCATCCTTATACTCGTTTTAACAATATAATGCATTTTGGAGTGGTAAACATCCTTTTGCATAGCGTGCACAATAGCAATAGAAGGATACATTCGAGGCCATCTCCAACAATAGCAGGCACACTGCGACACGGAGGGATGCCGTGGAGGGGAGGAGCCCGACGTGGGACGGGGAGGAGCCCAGCGCGGTCGCGGTCGGGGGAGGAGGAGGAGCCCGGCCCGACGACGGGTGAGGAGGAGGAGCCCAATGCGGTGGCTGCCGGGGGAGGAGGAGGATCCCGGTGTGGCGGTGGAGAGTAGCCCGGCGCCGCGGCGGCCTCGTGGAGGAGGAGGAGTCCGGCGTCGTGGTGGCCTCGGGAGGAGGAGGATCCCGCGCACGGTGGCGGGGAGGAGGAGACCGGCATGGTGGTGGGGAAGGAGGAGGACATCGGCGGCGACGGATGAGCTGCTCACGCCATGAGATACATTGTTGCCAACCAAATGCATAGGAGGATAGAGGAGATTCAATCTTGGCTTCCCTCTCTCCTTTAATGCATTTTGGATAGGCAGTTGCATGCTCTTGTTGGAGGCTAGATGAAGAGGCACGGTAGCTCTTGGTTGAGGTAAAAATAAAAATGCATGCTATTGTTGAAGTTAGTCTTATAAAAAAATGGCTTGAAACATCTTTAATTATGTTTTGTTTCCAATTCAATGTTGTTGCCCTCTTACTATATTTATTCAATGAAGTTGTTTCTCTTGTTGTATCTAGTGAAGGATGTAGTCTATTACTACATTTTTTGAATGTACATATTTTTAACAAAATACAAGAGCAAGACCTTTGTGAAGTCACATTATACTTTACTCCCTCCGTTTCAAAATTGTTGTCACTTACTTTTATTATTAGATTTAAACATTCATCTTATTCAAAATATTAGTTCAAAATTGAAAGTTATAAGTTGCATATAAAATTTCTTTAATGATAAACCATATTTGAACAAAATATATGATGTTTTTGAAAACTTTTTCATAATATAAATGGTCAAATGTAATGAAAAAAATCAATAATGATAATAGTTTTGAAACGGATTTGTATCAATGATTCCTATCATAAACTGGACTTGTGGTCTTTCTGCTTCACAAAACTATACTTCCGAACTTGTTTCACGAAACTATACTTACGAAAGTGTAGACTATGAAATACGCAAAGATACTGTTGTGATGTGAAGGCGTAGTAAAAATGTAAATTTGTTGTGTAAATAAAACACAATTGTAGGTTTGTAAAATGGTCCCAAAATTATTGGTAGCAACAACTAGCAAGAATCGCTTTTACGATCGATTTTAGAGGCGTCGATTCCCAATCGGGCGGTCAGAGAGACTACTGATCTCTTTGCTGTCTGGTCTCGACATCGCTCCTCCCTCTCTTTCCCATTCCTAAACCCCTGAGCTAGGGTTCCACGCCTGAGCTCCCATCCCATGGCGACCACGCCGGCGGCGGGCGCTGCCCTCCTAGATACGCTCGGCGACTTCACGTCGCGGGAGAACTGGGACAAGTTCTTCGCGCTCCGCGGCACTGGCGACAGCTTCGAGTGGTATGCGGAGTGGCCGCCACTCGAGACCCCGCTCCTCGAGCTCCTCCGCGGCAGCGGCGCCGGGGAGGCGGCGGAGATACTGGTCCCCGGATGCGGTAGCTCGGCGCTCTCGGAGCAGCTCTATGACGCGGGGTTCTGCCGCATCACCAACGTTGATTTCTCCCGCGTTGTCGTCGCCGACATGCTCCGCCGCCACGCACGCGCGCGCCCCGAGATGCGGTGGCGCGTCATGGACATGACCGACATGCAGGTACGGCTGGTGAAGCGCACCATCAACTGTGGAGTATGGTTGGCTGGGTATTGGGTTGGAGCTAATTGTTTGTGTGATGAAGAATTTGGCCGCTGATGCTTCTGCAGGTGGGCCTGCGAAAATTTTATTTAAATGAATCTTGAAATGATTCTGTTGCTTCCAACTACCTTAGTATAAAAACGAACTTTGAACTTGCTGATGATTTAGTAGCTTGGATTGAGCAATGCATGATTGGACTTGAAGTTTGATGGAAGGTACTATTTGCCACTTTAAATGTTTCAATGCAGCATCAAATTGAGTTCACTATCCAGTACATCTAACATGCATACAAGCTCAATGTTGCCTTTTTCTTTTTCTTTTTTGAGATCAAGCTCAATGTTGCCGATATGAGCAGGTGATGCAGATAGTTCAGTTACATGTTTGATCAATTTGGCACTTTTGAATCAGTGTTAGTGTTTTTGTGATACAGAAATCTTTTAAATGATCTAATTTATTGTCACCCTAAGGCTGCCTTGACAAGAATTTTTTTTCTTGTATAACTGCTGTGTGATGGATCAAACAAAACTGAGGCAGACTTTTTTGTTGGGTTGAGAGCTGAGAGGCCCTGGTATCATATCTTGTGGGCTTTATTTGTGATACTGTTACAGTGGTGGTTTAACTTTCTCCTTGACAATGACTCCTTAAGTCCTTATCATTTCCAGTTACTCTGATCTGTCCGTAAGCTTTACTTGTCCATCTGTCACTACTAGGAACTGTAAGATGCGTGGCCATCAACCAATAATACATGTTTCTTATAACAATTACCTGACATATCAAACTGCCAATTTGCCACAAAGTTACCGGCCCCATCCTTGTCAATTTTTTATGTATCTCTCCAGCATTTGCTTCACAAGAACTTGACATATCTAAATGCCAGTTTGCACATTGGTCATTTCGTGTGACACATGCAGACATGTCCGTAATGCATAGTTCTTACCAAAACTACCTGACATACGACACTACCAGTTTGCAGATGGATCATTTGATGTCATACTTGATAAGGGAGGATTGGATGCTCTTATGGAGCCAGAGGCTGGGACAAAACTGGGAATGAAGTATTTAAATGAGGTATAATGTGCAGTGCAGTTCTGTTTAATTTTAATTTCTCTTAGTTCAAGAGAATTAATATCGAGTAAAGCTTATGGATATGTTATTTTCTTCATGCCACATCTCACTAAGCTGGCACCTTCTGCAGGCCAAGAGAGTTCTGAAATCAGGAGGGAAGTTCGTGTGCCTTACTCTTGCAGAATCTCATGTTTTAGGTGAATTTCTTTCAATTTAACTTGATCTTATTCAATTTTTATTACTACATTTCGCATTTAGTCAAAGGTTTTGAGGTTAACCTTTTTCTTTTTCCACTTGAAATCCAATGTTCCTAGTTAACCTACTGACATTCTTTCACACATTATTTACCAGTGCTTTGAAAGTTATGTTACATGGACTGAAACACTAATCTTTGTGTTCTATTTCGTTAGCCTGCTAAATATCAAGAGTTTACATAATGTTTTTTTCTCCTTTTCATTCTTGCAGCATTACTTTTGTCTGAGTTCAGATTTGGCTGGGACATGAATATTCAAGCTATACCTTCTAGAAAATCTGCCTTCCAGACCTTTATGGTGGTCATGGTAAAAGGGAAGATGGGAGTAGTACAAACAATAAAATCATCATTGGACCAGTCTGAATACTGTAACATGAAACAGGTACAGTTATAGTCTTTGATAAACTGACTGAAAAATTCAGGTTAGTTCCTCTCAGGATACTAATTACTAAATTCTGATAAACTTCAATGTTCTGTTTGTTGCTTCCACAGGCAAATGCTGTAATTCGAGCTCTTGGAAACGAGAATATCATCCGGGAGTCTTATTCTTCTGGTGTTGATTTGGTCTTTTCATTGCGAGATCTTCAGCTTGGAGCTATAGGAGATCTGAAGGTGATTGTTCCAGGACGACGGAAACAATTCATTCTTGGTGAACAGGGAAGTTCACTCTTTTGCTACAAAGCTGTTTTATTGGACTCCAAGAACCGAACTGAAACATTTGTATACCACTGTGGAGTTTTCATTGTGCCTAAGGTTTGTTAATATTTTGCCAAAATGTGGTACATCTTTTTCAGTGTTTACTAGGTTTTACTGAATTTCCTGCTGAGCGTTTCCTTGATCTGTTCTTTCTTGTAAGAAACAAATTAAATTACTGGTACATTATTGTGGGAGAAAACATGTTTGAAAATCTACTTGAGACCACACATAGTATGTAAAGACCCTGGATCTGATCTGGCCATGTCTGTTTCCTTTTGTGGATAACACACCTTCAGTCTAGCTCTAGTTTATTTGTTGTTCTCGTTGTTTTATTCTCCTATTCAGCTTTTGTGTTTCTTTTCTGCATCGTAATGAAAAGGGTTTCTGTGTACATTGAAGATTGGTACCGTAACTACAATAGCTTCCAGCACATTTCCCATGAGTCTTAGGATTATCTTCTATTAATTTGGTGAACTCAGTTTATAAATTCCACTGAAAGTATATAGTTGTATTTCAGGCTCGAACTCAGGAATGGCTATTTGCTTCAGAAGAAGGGCAATGGCATGTTGTTGAAAGTGCGAAGGCTGCTCGTTTAATTATGGTACCAATATTATGGATGCAAACACAGTGATAAAGCTACTTTGATATTTAGGATGATGTCTGGACTGCATTTTAACTACCTGTATTTATGTTATGATAGGTATTCTTGGATAGCAGACATGCCAGTGCTGACATGGATGTTATTAAGGTAATGTTTTCTTTGATTATTGTTGTGATTCAAAGGATAGTATTTTAATATATGCCTACCGTGATAAATAATATTTTTTTGCAACTATCAGAAGGATTTATCTCCCCTTGTCAAGGATCTAGAACCTGGAAATCCTGAAGAGGAGGCCCCTATACCGTATGTATCGACATTTTCTTGTTGGGACTTGATAACCATTTGATATTAGTGTGTGCAGGCAAAAATCTTGGGTACAATTATTATTCGTATGGACTTAGTACGGCCCTGGGGTCTGGATGCAACAAAACATTTGTTTTATCAACCCATGAAAAAAAGCGCTGCTAGGCACTTGATTAGGCACGATAAGGCGCTGAGCAGAGGGTCACCGCGTCGCCTAGGGCCATAAGCGGTAGCTAGGCGTCTGCCCCTGAGCTGGTGGGCCTGGTGCATGTGAGGGAGGGAGGTGGATCGATGGATTGTAATCATGTTTATATTTTTTGATAGCAAGGCTGTTATGGGCTTTTATAACTTTCTAATCTACTGGACTGTACCAATATCAGTTTAATCTCTTCATTTTTAATGCTTAAGTACCGCTTACGCACGCTTAAGCTCTAGGCGGTGAGTCACCGCTCGCTTAGTGCCTAGCGCCTAATTTTTCATGGTTCTCAACTAACTTTGTTTTAAGAGTAAAGTTCACTTTACTCCCTTCAACTATTGCTTACGTTCACTTAACCCCATGAACTATGAAACCGTTTGTTTTACTCCCTCCAAGTTTGCAATACCATTCACTTTACTCCCTACGGTGGTTTTGCTGAGTGGTTTTGCAACCGTGGCGCCCCAGGTGGGCTGAAGATGGTACTGTTGCAGGTGGGGAAGACCTCTGTGTGCTCACCAGCCTCAACGCACAGCTCATAGCCCACCTTTATCCTGATATTGCCCTCGCACCTCTTCGCCTCTGCATCCGGTACCATGTACGGAGAGTTTGCTGGCCTCCATGCCCACCACCACCACTTCACCGACGCTTGACAAGTGAGCCAAAGCCTTCCTTAGCCATTAGGGTGGTAAAACCGCTCTACAAAACTACCCAAGTGGGGAAAGTGAATGGTATTGCAAACTTTGAGGGAGTAAAACAAACGGTTTCATAGTTCAGGGGTTAAGTGGACTTTGGTAATAGTTGAAGGGAGTAAAGTGGACTTTATCCTTGTTTTAAAATGCATAACTAGAACACCAAAGATATTTCTGCTGATCATATGTTGCTGATATGTCAATAATTATGCAGGTTCATGATGGCTGGTGATGGTGTGAAACAAAGAGATATTCTGCAAGAGGTAATTACGATAGTGTGATTTTCTTTTGAAGCCATTGTTATCTTAGGAGGCGCTATCCAACCGAACCCACTTTGTATGCCCTGACAAGATTTGAGTTCTAGCACTTCAATCCTGGCCATTCCTGCCATGAACCAGAAGATTTGTTATTTGACATCATCAATTGTTCAATGATTTGATTTTTATTATAGTTAGTTATGTTGGCCTCTAACCTAGCTCAGTGATAAGAATCAGCCTCTTGTGAGTAGCATACTGGCAAACTGTCTTGGGAGGGTTTGATATAAGTTTCTTAGTTTTCAAAATCACTCGGTTCTTTGATATAAATTTCTTAATTTTCAAAATCACTTGGTTCTATCATGGTGGGCGAAGTGACAAGTACAGCCAGTGGGATCGGCAGCCTAATTACATTTTCTTTGCCCATTAGCTAGGGATTCTCAGCCTTGTACTTTTAAAAAGTTTGCTAATTGTTTGGATCTTCTTTCTCAGTTAGACCGTGTTATGTATCATCTCTATGTAAAAGGGACTTTTATGAAAAGAGGCCAAGAAGTTAGTTGGAGCATTTATCTCCCCCTTCCTTCTCCTTCGTGCCTTACAGTATATCTCACCTGGCTCCTGGCGTGGTCCATGACCACACCCACTTCCCATTCATATTGCATCCTCACAACCCCAGGGCTTTACCATAACAGTTCACTTGTTACTTGTTGCAATTTGTGATTATTTTTTAGTTGCATGCTTGCATTACCTCCTTTTGTTGCAATATCGGTTGACCTCATTTCGTTGCATTTGGAAGGTAACTTCAGAAATAACTGGTCCAATGGTTGTCGAAGATGTTGTTTATGAAAATGTTGATGGGGACCAAAGTTCCACTTCTGAGAAAATGTTTCGGCGCCTTATTTTTAAGAGAAGTTCTGGTTTAGTGCAATCTGAAGCATTACTAATCAGAGATTCTCCCAGTGATGAGACAGACAGAAAAAACAAAAGTGCATCTGCAACATCTAAAAAGAAAAGGAACCAGAAAAAAGGTAATTTGAATGTGCAATATGCAACTTAGTCATGGTTTCTTGCTACATATACATGACAAACTATATCTATGCCTTTGAAGTCCCACTAGTTTTAGTTGATATTTGTTTGATTTAATGGAAAAAACACATTATATATCACATACTTCTGTATGACAGACTTCACTTCTCACCTGCTGCCATCAGCCATATCTGATTCTTATGCGTTGTATTTTCTTTGGTAATATTTGTTCTTCCCATGAGCTATTCTAACATTTCATCTTTTGGTGGATGTATATTGGTTTATCTAATCTATTGCAGGAGTTTCAGAAACTGAATATGAATTATGAAGCTAGCCCTTCATTCAGAATTACAAACAGAATATACATGATTTTGTGGCATTTCTTATAGCAGTTGTACTTAATTGTCCTGGAAAACCTTGCTGTTCAAACCTGAAATGTAAACCTTATTTGACTTAGTGTTTCTCGTCCACTTCAGTATGACCATGGAAGGAAAAATTATGAATCCTCGATCACTCTTTTTTTCTTTTGTGCTATTGGAACAACTACGTTACATATTCAATTATTTATTTCATCACTTGTTCTTGATTCGTTTTAATATTCACTTTTTTTATAAGCAACCAAAATTAGGTATGAATTTAATCACCTACGGTTGTGAAATCCATCTATTGATCTTTTCATGACATTCAGGATCTAAGAACAGTCTGAGGATCGACCATAGCTATCTTGGTAGCTCTTATCACAGCAGTATCATCTCCGGGCTTTCTTTAGTTGCATCTGCTCTTAGTGATGCTGCATCATCTGGAGTAAAAGTAAGTACTGTCGTCATTCTACTCGTATAATTCAGCTTTTAAGAGCATGAACTAGTTCTTATGACCGGAAATATTAAATGCCAACATACTTGTAGTGTAACTGGTTCTTATTTTTTATTTACAGTGTATGCAGTAATTTTGGATGTTATTTGATTTTTGCGTTTTGTTAGGTCAGAACCTAACTAACCATTCTTATGAAGATTGTTTTTGTCGTTGTTGTAGGTTAGCACCACCGTAATAGGTCTTGGTGCAGGTTGCTTCCCAATGTTTTTCCGTGGATGTCTTCCCTTCATAGATATTGAGGTAAAGTCGATTGAGGTATTTCGTATTGATTAAAAAAAAATTGAACGGAGACAATCACACTTCCTTGTTTTACAGGTTGTTGAGTTGGACCCCATTGTAGCTGAGCTAGCCAAGAAATATTTCGGCTTTTCAATGGATGAACAATTGAAGGTATGTGTTTTTATACTATTAGAAAGGGCAGAGTTTGCTATGTGGCAATGAGTAAATGTAAAAGTGTGCACTGTGAGGTTAACAATATAAGATTGACCCACAACACTGGTTACTGTGTTATGGGTGCAGCAATTATTTAGTGACATAGGGGAATTTTAGCCTTGTTACTATTTATGATTTTGGAAATTAATTTTAATGATCAGATATATGTGGCGGCAACGTATCCTATGAGAACCAGGATCCTGTGAGAACTGAGAACTTCAGTCTAGGCCACATGATCTTGATCCAAGGGGGCGCATAGGGAGAGGTGGGAGGGGGAATTTGCAAAAGTATGATTAAGTGGGCGGTGATTTTGCAAATCCCCCTCCCACCTGAATTCATGCGCCGCATTGAATCAAGATCATGTGGCCCAGATTGGAGTTCTCAAACGAACCCGATTCTCATAGGATATGTTGCCATATGTGGCATACTTAATGCTATAGGCTGTAGATATTCCAACATATTACTGAGTTTCGTTGGTATGGCTATATTTGATATAGCAAAAGTATTTTCTAGCTAGTCATGTATTATGAGCATATAAAGGCAGTATTCATTATTTAAAACTTAGATTTGGAGACTCACTGTTCAAAACAACTCTTTTGACATCGGTGTCCACCTTGATGTCTCTAGTAACAAATAACTTCTATTGAGAAAAGTGTGATGGTTGTTTTTGTCTCTACCCAATCTCCTTAGTTTTTAATGTGTCTTGGTGTTAATGATACAAGTTGTGCTAGTATTTTGCACTGAATTTCATCACATTTTCCTCACTTTCCCCGCATTAGGTACATTTGGGGGATGGTATCAAATTCATTGAAGACATTGCTGCTGCAAACCATGGGGCTTCAACCCATTGTGTATCAAATGGCAGTGACAACAATGCGGTCAAGATTCTTATCATCGATGTTGATTCATCTGACCTAAGGTATTGCTTTTCCTCTTGAACAAACTCACTTTTTCTTGGAGCATGTTAGGGAATGTGTATTGTTTGTGATTGAATGTGTATTGTTACCAAGCAATTTTGCCACAAGAAACTGATTTGAAGCATTTGGTTGTTTCTACAGCTCTGGGCTGTCTTGCCCGCCAGTAAACTTTGTCGAGGATTCTTTCCTTCTGTCAGCAAAAGAGTTCCTCTCAGAAGGTGGTCTTTTTATCATCAATCTAGTCTCACGATCATCTTCAGCAAGGGACATGGTTGTTTCACGACTGAAAGCGGTAAGATGTTTGATGCACTTTAAAGTTTCACGGCCTAAGGTACTGGAAATTTCCAAATGCAGTTATTGAGCGTCAATTAATCACTTTCCTTTGTAGGTCTTTCAAAACCTGTACTCGATGCAACTTGATGAAGATGTAAACGAGGTTCTATTTGCATCACCAAGCAATAAATACCTGGAAATCGACCACTTGGATGCAGCGGTAACCAAGCTGAAGGATCTGCTGAAATTTCCTGTGGATGTAGAATCAGATATCAAGAGGTTGCAGAGGATCCAGTAGTAGCATTACTTATCAAACCATATGTTTGTACCCGTTCCACATAGTAGTATCCTGACTATTTCACCCTCAACATATTATGATTAAATTACTGATACGTACATGTTCCCATATCTTTGAGTTGACAACCTTGCATTGGTAAAACAGTGTGCATCTGTACAGTTACAAGAGACGAGTGAAGAAAATAGAACGTGCATCATGATTGATATCGGCAGAATGCTAAATTTCTCAAGGTTGGATTGATTTCTCTAGAATTCAGACTGAGCGCGTAAACAGTATTCATGATACTTGTTCATTTTTTGGTAGTAAGACCTTAGATCTAAGGGGTAAATTACTGTTATATCAGTTGACTGATATCATACGGAGTACGCCGTTCATATCCATATAGTATATCTGGGTACTCGAGCGGCCTACGCGAAGCAGTCGCTTTCCCCACCTACTCGATCACGAGCTGACGAAACATAATCATAAATATCGGCTAATAAATTTCAATATGTCTATAGATTTCAAAAGAAATCGAACGACTTTTTCTCAGATTCCGAGGATGAAAATTGTGCAGTGTGTTATATCGATTTGTTTGTACCCTTTCAACAATACGGGAAGTGCTCTCAGCTTCTTAAAAGAATTTTTATTATTTTATTATGTCATCTTCAATGGACCTTTCATTTGATATTAATTTATTGCCACGTTAGAAAAATAGATGACATGAGTACATGACAAGCAACTTAATAGGGGAAATCCATTTTACTCCCAAGGACAGTCTATTTGTCTAAATTACAACCGAACAAAATCTTAGCTCACTTTACTCCATTAAACAATTTAAGTTGGCTCAATCTAATCCCTTATGAAATTTCTCCTTTTGTTTTTCTTTAAACAATTTAAATTTGAAGCCCAAATTTTGCATGATGATAGATGATACCATTCTCTATATAAAAGAATATATTTTATATTTTTCTTAAATATTTTGCATACAATTTAGAACTATATAATTAAGATTATGATTGATGATATTAAATTATAAAAATATGTTTAAAATATATATTATATTTTTTAATGTAAGGTGTAATGAAAATTATCGTTGTGTAAAATTTGAGCACTAAACTCAAATCGTACGAAGAGATTGTATCAACTTAAATTGTTTGAGTGAGTAAACTGAGCCAAGATTTTGTTCGAATGTAATTTAGACAATTTGATTGTTCGGGAAGTAAAATAGACTTATATGAAAGAGGGTAAGCCTTTCATCGCGGTGAAAGGTCACGAGGGTTGTTTCCAAGTAAATGAAAATGCACTAACAACCTTTCCTTTCAATCCCACTCAACCAACAACTAAGTATCATATAGCAATAATTTAATGTTCTGCTAAGCCTATGAAACTATGAAATGAAAGAACGCATTGGGAATGACCTTATGTGTCCCTTGTGGCTGCAATAAAGACTCTTTTTATTTTTCTCTTAAGATCACAAGAGACTAGGCATACAGGAGTCTTGTTTCTTCAGGAGCCTTGCAATAAGCTAAGCAAGAGAATCTCCAAAAATAAATAAATAAATAAACCCTGATATTTGGCTTTAGAGGAAGTTTTTTATGTCTTTTTAGAAATGCTCTAAATTCATGAACCCAAGAGAATCTCCAGAAAAAAAACGTGATTCCAGGAGAATGTAGGGACCTCCACTAGGAAGTATTAAGATGCATTAATCTGAATTGAAAGCTCAAAATTTTACTTTCTTTTATTATATATTGTTACTTCGTTAGAAGAGAGTCTCTCTCTCTAAAATTGTTCTTGTATTTTATTTTATTGAAATATAGGAGAATTGTGCTTTATTATATTAAGAAGAAAATAGATAAAAGACCCATTATAACACACACCACGCTCTCCCAATTCCAAGAGAAGATTATTTCCTAGAATTACACATACTGAGGAATTCATGGATCAGGTTTGTGAACCCTTGAGCACTACACATACGGAGGATAAAATCCATGAAACCAAATAAATTAAAACCTCTTTTCAGATTATCTTACCTCTTGTATAATAAATAAAGGGTGAATCAGGATTATATTTGGTGTGAATTACAAATGGTTGATGGATATATATTATTCAAGATGCCCTTGCAAAGAGGCTTATCTCAGATTAGCAGATGGTAATTTATTTTGCTGACTTGGACATAATTTTTTTTAACAATGGGCATTAATCTATAGAAACTGATGACTTCGTTTGCTGAATCACGAATGGTAATGATCCTTAATCATTTCCATCATTCGTTCTCCAACCTTATTTCATACCCTTCTATGAGGTATGTTTTTCGTATCTCAGATGGCATGCTCAGTTGACCAGTTAGCAAGACAGCCATATTTTCCCAACGTGTGGTTCTTGGGCCTAGCTCAACATGGTCATCTTTTGATGGCAGCTTGATTCCAATTTTGTTTAGCATGCGTAGTTGACTTCTACCGATAGATCCCTCTGGCCAGTGGTTTGCAATATTTCAAAGGTGGATAATTTTGAGTGTGGTTGACGGCAATTTAATTTAAACAATATCTGACAAAACTGGCCCAGAGAAAACGGCAGACCCTTGAATTGGGAAGGTGCCATGCAGATCGATCGTCATGCAATGCTCGTCAGATTTATGTCACAACACTGGAATTTTGGATAACACAATATCCGTTAGTGTATTTTATGTTCAAGAAAAGAGTAAAAAAAATTGGTCTTGAAAAGTGGATATACATACGATACGATACGAATGGTAGCCGTGGAGGAATTTTTTCATGTGACGGAAACAATTAAAAAAAAGTTACTATCTAGTAGTGATAGATGCCGTATATGCGTATATAAATTGTCAATAATGCTTAATACGATGGTTATGACAATTAAATTTGGATTTCCTGTAAACTGTAATCAGATGGGAGCGGTGTCGTCGTGGCCCCAGAGGTCCTAGTGGCATGTTCGCCTGCCACTGCAAATAAGCTTCTCATGAGAAAAAGACCTTTTAAAATGAAATGATTTTCAGTAAACTTTTTTAATGAACACTTTCATTATACTTTAAATGTCTTTAAAAATAAAATGCAATACCATAAACAATTCAATGGCAAAATCATACAGACCCTTAATTTGATTGCTGGGGTTTTCTTCGGTTTTCCCTAATCTTCCCTCTTCATAATTTTTTATGGTTATTTTCTAAATTTACCGTTAAGATTTTCCTTGCACAACACATGAGCTAACGGATCGCTTGTACAGTATAGATGTCCCTTAGTACTAATTTTGGTGGGTAAAGCCAAAATGATCCGGCATGAAGCATCATTATCTCCGTACTATTTTTTATCCAAATAATAAGAGAAATAAAAATCAAAACTTCGAACTGACAGGCAGCGACGCTCTCCCTCGTCAACGGCTTTGTCTTCTTGCTTTGCTTCCCCTTCTTCTCCCCCAACCTCTTCTCGTTCTGCCCGCTCTTTCTCTAGTTCTCATCTGTACATACACACAATACATCTGAAGCTATAAGTTCAGCAGAAAGAATCCACCTCTGACTTCTTTTTTTTTGGTGGATTTGGTTCGTTCCGCGAGGGGATTCAAGTGTTTCTTAGAGAATTTGTGTATCTCTCGGGAGGGATTTATTGTTTTCTTATTGGGAGATTTGTGTGAAGGAGAGGAACCTTCGATCCATTTTCCTGGGAGATTTGGCTCATCTTAGCGTGAAAGTGTCGATCTTGACTCTTCCCTGGGTAGCTTTCCTCTGACTTTTCAAGAACACCGTTGATTCTTTTCGGAGGATTGGTAGTTGGGGTTTGTTCAATTCGAGTATTACGAAGGATGGATGGAATCAGTTTCAGCTTCGGTGATTTTGGTGGTCTCCTGAAAAACTGAAGAGCCTGATTAGCCCCTCCTCTTCTTGCTTTCTTGTTTCCTTGGAGGATTTGGTGAGCTTTGGGGCCACGAGCTTCCTTCAATCCTGGATGATTTGTGGGTGATTGCGGGCAGCTTTAGTATATCCTAGATTAAAACTCCTGTAATCCTTTCTTTGAAGGGTTTGGAGTGAAAGGGTCTTGTTCTGGTCTTGGAAGCCTGGTGATTTTGTCTAAGTCTGTCAAGATGTTCATCATGGAAGAAGCACTATGCTAACTCTTTTTGAAGAATACAAGAGTGAAATTTCAGTACTTTTCCGGTCTTTCATTAGGAGGAAAGTTTGGTACTCCAAGAATCTGGTGAGGAGAGTGGAAGTCTAGATCTCTGTGCATACTGCACAATTCCTCCTTTCAGATTCAAAGTGGCTGATGGCGGTGAGTTAAATCATTCTAATTCTGCAAACTTATCATGTTACCTTGAGTCGAAAAATCTTGAGCTCTTGATATCTTGGTACAGCTAGTACATTTTGGTTAATGCGAGCCATTTGAGATAGGTCTCCCTTGTGATGTCTTAAGTAAAGTTAGTAAAAGACTGGCAGAATGAGGCATTGCACCTTTGAACATACTTCCAGTATAGTATTGTCTTAAGTATTTGTTCTGGTAGAAACAGGGGCACATACAGAGTCCTAGGATAGTTAATAAATGAACAGTGTATTTAATGGCTAATTAGGAAACCTACCCTAGTCTTTTCTGTGATAATTGCTTTGTCTATGTATGCTATGCATAATTATTTTTAGGCAGTTGTTTGAAGGTTGATGGACCGAAAATGTTTCCACAAAGAGAATTATCCTTATGCAAACTAGTGATGTTGCTACACTACTCGATAGTAATCTAGAGTTGGGTATATCCAGATTGGTTACATCTAATACCGAAGATTGGTAACCGGAGCAAACTGGAAACTGCATATTACTTTCTCTTTTACACGTGTCATATAATACACGAGTTTCTGTTGCATAATAGATAAAATAATACTAATATATCCATGGTTATTTTAAATGTCTCACTATTTTAAGTTATTTAATAAAATCATGTGTTATGACTGCGGAGTCTGCAGCATTGTAGTTTAGAAAATTAAAAGTTTTTTTATATCTTTTTACCTCCCATAGATGCTTATGCTTTACATAGTTTTTGTTCGCCATCATAGTAGTTACACACATAAATTGATAAGAGCACTAATCAATCTTGTTGAAACAGCAACCTGACATTCCTGCTTTCGGTGATTGGGAAACCACTGGCAACACTCCTTACACACAGAAGTTTGAGGATGCACGGAAAAACAGGGAAACAGGAATTCCAGCCCACCCAAATGATCCAGGGCGACACCCTGAACCTCCTCGCAAGTCGCCCTTACATCAATCAGCATACAAACCTGATCCTCAAGACCAAGGCCTAAAGAATCTGCCACATACAAGAAAACCTGAAACTGATCAGAGACGGCCCTCTGAACACCCAACACACCGCGAGTCTGCACCACGAAGACATGCAAATCCTCCACGAGAACAAGGAGGGAATGGAAGCACACCTAGAAGCCCTTACAGGGCATCTGCTGGGCCTGCTTCACCAATGCATCAAAACAACCAGGCAAGGCCGAAGAGATCAACAGGAATGCAGACACCAGAAAGGAGGGTATCATCTGAGGGGCATGGCCATCATACTCCTGGAAGGGGCAGGATGAAGCCGAGTGGCCGAGGATATGAGGTAATAATACCTTCTCATCCTATGTTTTTTTCATAGTCCCGAAATGAATATTGGATAGAAATGCCTTCAGACTAATGTTCTGCTGCTTTTGCTTTTGTCAATCAGCATGAAGAGGAAATTGCTGTACCACCCTTTGGTGATTGGGATGATGCAAATGCAGAATCAGGTGAAAAATACACTGGTATATTCAATAAGGTGAGGGACAATAAGTTGTCTCCTCCCTCTTCTATTGGGCAACCTACAAACCACAGCCAGGAAAATAAAGTGCAACAGGTATGCAAAAGCTTATTGCAAGTACTTGCATCTTTATTCAGCAATGGAAGTCACATTTATAGAAATAAAGTAAATACAAATACTTTATTTGCTTATGAAACTTTAATAAGTAATCCCTCCTGTGCTTAGGCCATTAGCCTGGCTATTTCATTGAACTAGCATCAGAAATGTCCAGTATGATTCTAATAGAATGATGCTGTGCATAATGAATGACCTATGTGCAAATCAAAATTAACCATGTAGAACCATGACAAATTTTCGTCTTAACAGTCCTAATATATGCAGCCACGTAACCTTGAACCTGCTAAACTAGTATGTAATATACTTACCTCAAAATACCACATATAATCTTCATTGATACGTACATGAGAAGATATAGTTTGCGACATGAACTTAATTTAGCACCCATGGAACTTTGGGAACAGGCTAACACTAGCTGTTGGTTTGGTAACTTTGGGAACAGGCTAACGTAGGTGCAAATGTATTTTTTGTTCTAAAATGATACTTAAAATACATTACATAATTACTGCAAGTTACACTCTTTTAATTAGTTATGTTGATCGTGAACTATTATTGCCTGGTTTATTCTAGACTAGGATATTAAATCATGATGACCCTTCATAGGAGTGGATGGCATGAAAACAGAAGTAATCTTATTTAACATTCTGGACAATTCTCCATGTGAAAAGGGTATCCTTTGGACTGATATTTCTTTCTTTTTCTCCAGAAATGCTCGTGTTGTATACTGTGAGGAAATGGCAGGATCTCAAAGAGCTCTGGAAAACTTCCTAGATGCTGCTGTGGATCACCAATGTGGCCACTCTCCTCCCTATGCTAGTTTTCTTTATTACCGTTTGTGTGAGTATGTGTAATTGAATAGGTTGTTCACTTATTGGACATACATATGGTTCCATTGGGATTTGTAAAATATGAATTAAAGAATTTCTTTGCTGGTAATAAATATTTCTCAAATTGTCTCTGGAATTCCCATACTGCGCATAAAAAAAAGGTTATGCTGTGCTTTTTTGTTATTGCATTAAGAAGAAAGGATTGTTACCTTTTTTTTTGTGTGTGTGAAGAAAAGTTAGTATACATGTTGCGTAGCTACTATTACATTAAAGCAAGAAAAGACAATCTCATTCTCATGTGCTATAGTTGTCAACTGAGTTCACATTTAGGATTCTTTCTTGTTTGGCTACCACCCTGAGACAGATTCACACCACCAAACAATGAATTAGACAAAATTGATCACACCTTTACCCTCTACACTTATTATTGAATTTAATCTATTTGGATGGTCTAATTTACTCCTCCCAGTTGAAATCTGGATAACCTCCTCAATTATTGTTTGGTTTGCTTTATCTCTCATTATTCACTAAACTAGACTATTTTAAACCTTTAATAGGTATTTTGATACCGATTTATTAATGTGGATCAAGATTAAGTTTAGATTGCCCCTTTCAGGCTCACACATATTTTGTCCGATTAAGTTTAGACATGAAGCCCTATCCATGGCTCAAATTTGACGTGAATACACATGTTCTTGTGTCAAGAGCTCACGTTCGCTGATATGCCCGAGCTCTCCTGGCCATGGCTAGACCTTGACCACCATGATGTCATCCCCCTCCCCATACAGTTTTTTTTATATATATAATTGCCTCCCCATATAGTTGAGGTCCAACTCTCCACCGTCCATGCGTGAGAGCGAGGAATATGTACACGCACAAAAGGTCGGAAGAGGTTATGAGGTCTTGTTGATTCATTTGTCACGCGGGATAGCACACACGTGATGTCGAGAGGGCAAGAGGGCAATTCCAGACAAACTGGGATTTGAATATTGATAAAAGATGTAAAATGGTCTTATTTAGCGAAAAAATGGTAAAATAAACCAAACAATAGTTGAGGAGGTTATCCGACTTCGGTAGTAAAATGGACTTTATCCTGTGTCTGATCTATGTTATCTGTCGGTGACCTATGTTATCTGTCAGTGGCATCCAATTGGACCTTTTTTTTTTCCATGAGACACACCGGGGTGCGCTATTAGTGCTGATTCATTAGGCATGTTGCTTAGGCCAACAATCTTTTTGCTCTTTGGAAGAGAATAGCCACACAATTATACATTTGGTCCTTTCCCTGCAATTACACCTTGGTCCTTTTTCCTTGTGCAGGCGCATCACAATTTTGATTCAAAGAAAAGAGCATCATCATTTTACATTTTTACCCTTGGTCATTTTCCTGCTACTGTATTTCAGCAATAATGATCTTCCTGAGTGATTTGAGCATAAACAGCTTGTCAAATAGCTTCCTTTCTTCTTATTTTCTTAGAAAAGATTCATGAATTGAGTGAGATATAAATATAAGAGAACGTTTGAATATTTGAACTTCATAGTTAAAAAGTAAATAGAAGAAGTAATAACAGCATTGAATTGTTCTCAAACATGAAGTATGACCCCAAGTACATTGGGAAAAGGAAAAATAGCTTAAAACTATACCAATTTTCGTTGGACAAAAAAGTTACATAAATCACTGACCCTTTACAAGTAGGCTATTATCGGAATATATACTGTAACCCCAAAAACAAAAAAGAGACTTCAAAATGTTTACTGCCTGTTCAAATAAATGTTACTGTAGGTAGTGGCTCAGCAAATAGAATATATTTTTATCACTATACTTGACAGCATGTGTTCTCCAAGTCCTCTTCGATCATACCAGAGTTGCTGCTAGAGCTACCTTAGCTTCCTCAGAGGCAATGCACGGCTGAAGACTTCCTCAACTTCAGTCGCTTCCATGTTCAGCTGATCTAATAGCTCCATCTCTTCTTTGCTGAACCCTTGCAAGAAGTTCATTACATCCTGTTTCACCTCCATGAGACCTTCTGCCAACCTCTGAAATAAAGTCCTCTCCTCCTTCTCCAGCTCCTCAACCTCACCCTCGATCCCCCCTCAATCTCCTGCACCTCCCTGATGATGGTTCTCTCTCCTTCTTCGACAGTTTTCTCTAGTCTTTCAACAAGAGGAGGCTCAGGACCACAGGTATTGTCGGTCCTAATGAATGTGGAGAAGTCCCGACCTATGCTTTTCGCTGACCTTTCTAGCTCCAGTACTATTGTTTCAGGCACAGTTTTACTTCTTGTATACAATACAGCACCACCATATCCATCCCATGCATCATTTCTTCCACGGTAGTACACAAATATGTAGTCATCTTCCTTGTTTTCAACCTTGGATGAGATAATGTACCTACATAGAAAACATTAAACCTGCAGAATCGCAAATTGACAATAACAATATCTGTTGTGAAACAGGGTTCACCAGTCATCTTGATAGTGCAGGTACTCATTGTCATGGTTATAAAGTACGGCAGGTTGTTTGGGATCCTGCTTAAACTGCTGCACTGCCGACCTAGTGAAGAAACCATTGTCGGGGTACGTATTCTCCATGTCAAATTTCCAACAAGTTTGTCTCCCTCAACATGGAACTCGTGAAGCTGGCAATCGAATGTGTCAAAAGTAGGATTCAGGCCACTTGAAATGTACCACTTGCCATTAAAATCTGCCATATTGAAGTTCTGGACCAAGGCAGATGGATCAGGGACTGGGAACTCGCCGACATCAGACTTTTTTGGGACACATTTCTTGCGCGATACGGCACACTCATTGAATTGATCAACTACGCTGTTCTCGAACAGGTCTCCACATTTGATCTGTGTGACGGCAAAAAACAAGGCATGAAGAGTTTGTTTTCTGACAGATTTTACTGGAGAGAAGGTTTTTTTGGGAAGAACCTGGCATTCAGTTTCGTCGGGTCGATCATTACATGTCTGCAAGCATGCTACGTTCGCTGCACAGGAAGGGTTGGATATGCATTTGGCCAGCTCTATTCTGAAAAGAACATTTTGATTACTAGGTAATAAACATGTGAAAAGAACAATATAAGTCTATTCTCATAAAAAAGGTGAAAAGTTTGTGAATGGGGAATTCATAGCTTCAAGTAGGATCATTAGAATGATCTCTAGAGTAAATGTAAATTTAGACACAAAACTAATACATTATCAGTGGCAGAATTGAATAAATATGCCAGAACTGCAAAAGGAAAAAAAGAGCAAAAGGTGTTATGAACTTGAAAATCGGTGTCCAATAAAATGGAGGAAAGACGTCTCCTATGCTGCAGACAGAAAAGCTACTCTAATTGAAGTGAAAGAGCAAGTATTCACAGTAGTGACAAGGTGAGTTCATTGGGATTATGTGGCAACAAGAGAATGGTAAGAAATACCTGCACTCCTTCAGCAGGCAAGTGCATGTCTTGAGAGCATCGACTGCATCGGCAGAGGGGATTACCAGAACCGCACACGCCATTATCCCCGCCACGGTGACCAGCTGCAACTTGCTCCATTTCTCGACGCTGCTGAAAGCATCAGACGCTTGCAGGGCCGCTATAATCTGTTTGTCGCGGTGTCAAAAATGCTGTTGCTCTTGCCATCGACAACGGAGCATTGGGCAGTGGCGTACCTCGGACGGGGAAACCTTGACGCGGAGGTGAGCGGTCTTCCAGAGACTGGCTCGCACGCAGCACCGGTCGAATCTGACGGCGCCGTGGCTCCTGCTGCCCGCGCGTCTGAACTTCGCGCCGTGGAGGATGCTGGAACCTCCGCCTGTTAGAAACATGCGGTTCGAGCAGTGCCGCGACATCACGTCTCTAAGAATCTGCAACCTCAAAAGGAAAATTCGGTATACCAGAGTCACATGCCGATGTTTAACCAAAACCGAAGCAATTATTCTGCAGAAACAGTTGGTTTAAAAATCTTTGGTGTTGTTAGTATAACTACGACACTTGAAGCATGAATAACTCCTACAATCGAAAAAAAAGCATAGAGCTCAAGGAGAGGAACAGGAACTGGGAGCCAAACCTGAGCTCCGCCGCCGCCGCGTCTCTCCCGCTCCTTCGGACCGGACAGAGGAGCGAGGACGAGATAGCCTGTCTCGGATAGAAGAAGATGTGGCGCCAGAGGAAGGAAGGGAAAAGGACGCACGTGCTGCTCCTGCTGGATAGGCAGCGTCTTATCGGCCGCGGGCCTGCATAAATGGGCCCCCACTAAGTACAACACGGGTCCAAGCAAACGGAACGGTCCGGTCCGCGAGATACCCATTCCCGTTTGTCGCTTGCCAGTTGCCACGCCCACGCCTCTCTGTGTGTGACTCTCTGTTCCCCGTCCTCCCGTTTTGAAACCAAAAACCTCTCTCTAGGCGGGAGAGCGCAAGGGCGGCGGAGAGGAGCGGCCATGGCGGACGCCGTTGTGAGCCAAGCCCCTGCGGAGGGCTCCGAGGATGCGCCCCTAGACGCGGCGGCCATTCGAAGGTGCGGCTCCCTCCTCCCTTCCACGCGGATTCGTCCCCGGGGATCTGGTTCCTCAAGGTTTTCCCCTTGTTTGTTTGCGTGTTGGTTGCAGTCGGGCGGAGCAGCTCTCCCTGAATTGGCGCCGAGGAAGGGAGGAGGAGAATGCTCTCGGGGTTGGAGTGGACGCGGACGCCGCGGGGGTCCTGAGCTCCATGTACGAGGTGGGTGCTGTCCATTGGGTCGCTTCAGGGTTCGGTTTGGTTTACCGGTCACCATTCCCGTGGTCAGATCGTCGGGCGTGCTAATAATTTGTCCCTTGCTTATTATTGGAGCTGGCTTAGATGGCTGACGAAGCCTTGGACGAGTGGAACTCTGCCTCCAGAGCAATCGCAACTGGCGATTTGGGTGACTTTGGTATGCTTTCATAAACAAATCATTCGGTCAATGGCAATCGAATTTGTTTCTGTACTGTGGTGTGAAAGTGCTCAGAAAAAGTTTTTTGAGTGTGGTCCTTTGTTTCTGAATGGGACATTTCAACTGTACTGTGCTTTGCTGTGGTTGACTCCAGATGCATACCTGGAATGGCTAAGGACGAAGGTAACTGTGGCGGAGGAGATGAACCGCAAAGCGTCTGATGAGATTGATGTCCTTACAGTGACAACGGCCAAAGGTTGTTTTCACTAGCTTCTTCAAGTTGGTACTAGTCTGCTGAGTTCTCTAGTAATATATGCTGTCTGCGCTATGCAGATATGATTCAGCTGGATATTGATATTGAAGAGCTGGAGTATTCATTGAGGAAACTTGATTCAAAGGTTGCTTTCTGCCTCTGCTTTTCTATGTTCAGCGTTGTTCTTGTCGGGGGTAGTAGAAACATTACTTGAAATATTCTTGGCTTTAGCCAATTATTTCTTGCTTAAACAAAATCGGAGGGTAATGATATTGTCCAAATGTTGGAACTCTTAAGACAGATGACTTGTTCAGGATATTGCCAATAAAGTAGAAACCATAATGTCTTTACACAGCATTTGTTCCCATTCTCCGTGGTATTGCTAATACACTTGCTATGGCATCTGTTTTTATTTGACTTGAAACACACACTGATAATGAGATGCGATCAAACTAATGTATCGTGTGGAAATTGGTAAATTATCACTCTTATGATTTTCACAGAAAATGAAAATTAACCTATAAAGCTTTCAATCCTCAAATTGTATTTTGTGGATTCTCGTCTTCGTGCTATTTTCTTAATAGAATCTCATGTAGGTCCTTTGCAGCTAGACAGATACAGTTTTAACTTCAAGTGCCTATGGCTTCAATATCCATATTGTCTTGTTCCTTTTCCTTTTGTAACTTAATTCATTTTTTCTGAACCTAAGACTAATGGAAATATTTAACTTAACTCATGTCAAATTGAAGGTTTGACCAATCCTTTTAAGAATTATTATTTTTTGTATGAATATATTTAAAGTCTTCCATCCTTCGGCATGTAGGATTGGAATCATTATGATGCAAATCCACTCAATGAGCTACCAGACTCAATAGATTCATCCAGAAGTCAAAGCATTGTTGACAATGACTACAAATTTGAGGTTTGTTGATATGTTTCATGATCGACATGTTTCTGTTATCCTAGCATCGTGATGCATGTGGAGCACAATTTGATAGAATATCGGCTCATGTTCCATTTTTTTTTCCTAAAGGCTGCTACTTTGATTTGTTCTGTAGGTGCTAAAGCTTGAACATGAAATAGAAAAAAGAGAGATAGACCTTAAATCGTTACAAAATATTGAAAGGTACACATTTTTGTGCTTGTTCTTATATTGCACATAAGGAGTCGAATTTTCATGCACTGCTTCACTTTAAATGTAGTTTAAAGTTTTTGACTTATAAGTTAGCACTAATAGCGCACATCAAATTTCTTATGCTCCTGTGTTGACACTGATGGGAATAGTATGATTTAATGATAGTACCTTGAACATCATATCGTCGTATGTTTCACTATCATGAGAATTGTGATTTCACAGTTATTGTTTAACTACCTTTTGTGTTTCCTACTTGGCTTTAGTGTCACCATGTGATCGGAAAGATCGATTGATTTCACGCATACTGATGGAATTTTTTATATTCTCTGTGTATTTATTATTTTTCTTGAAAGCAGTTTAAAATTATTTGGAATGCATCACAAGATAGGAAAGTTGACATTTTCTGCCTCAGTAAATTTATTTGTTGTATGGCTATTGTTTCTTGTTTTCCCGATAATGCATCTAAGTTAACTGTGCTGTGGTGAACAAATGCTGTGTATCCATAAAAAAAACTGTGGTGAAACAATGCTGTGTAATTCCCACATGTATGTCCAAAATATCTTGCTAGGACCTGGAGTCCAACACTATTGCCCATATATATTCTATTGCATTTTTTTATATAAGTACCTCTTTAGCAGACTTCACTGCACTTTCCAGCTATATAAACAACAAAATAGCAAAAAAAAAAAAAAAAAAAAAAATTAAATGAAGTACTGCCACAAGTTCTGTCCAATACAACCACGTCTAAACCAAAAGTGACTGCCGTGGGTAATGAATTTAGTCAAGAAAACTCAGGTCAATTCCACATTAGACAATACATTACAAAGTCTAATTTCCCTTCCAGAATGTGTCAAAAAACATGCACTTCTCTCAGGATAATCAAGGGTTGTCAGGTTTAGTACCAACGAAGTATCATATAACATAAACAGAAGCTAAAGTTATAACAATGTTATGGAAATAAAGATGGTGTTATAAGCCTTGGGCCTATTGGATGGCGCAGGCTTTGAGTCTGGTAGTGAATTCATTATTGGTCTTCTTCCGTATTCATCTTCATTCTCTGCTTCAATGAACCCAAGAAGTTTATTGTTTTCTGTGCTCACGCTGAATGTGCATTCCCTTATACTACCTGTGCATAGTCTGTCAATTATCACCTCACAAATACTAAACTGTTATCTTCTGCATATTCTGTGCATATCCTGTATTCATAATTTTAAGTGTATTATGCCATGAATACATCAAATTCCTTCTGACATCCATCTATCTATATCAAGAGCTGATGCGATTTGGGGACTTGAATCTACACCCTTGCGAGCAAAGGTCTTTGACTGTAGAGACAACTGTCTCAGGGTGTCCCTCAGGGCACCTATACTGCCCTCAGACTCAGTAGTCTTTGAACACAAGATGGATTGTGCAGTTGATTCATTTGTTTCGGATCATGAGTTGCTAATAGAACTTGGTGAAGGAATTATGGAACTGAAGAAAGTGCAGGTGACTTTATAATTTTTTTTCTTATTATACTCTAGTGTTTGACCTTTGTAACTACTATGACCTTTTCATGATTATTAATGTTTAAGAAACTCTGTTTCTTATGTGTTTGGGTATCCTTTGTGATTTGCAGATCTTTCCCAATGATGTATGCGTAGATATACTGATTGAGATGCTCCAGTCCTCCAGGTATTATGAAGTTTAATCTAGTTCCTTATCGTACTTAGCTGTAATTAAAATAATATAGGCCTTGTTAAGCAAGATTTGATGTTATCTTGATTGTTCTGGTGTTATTCCAAATGAAATTCTGAGAAATGTGAATTATTGTGTTACTTGACTATCCTGTATTCTCTTCTTCGACGCATTCTTTCTGAAAGTTTAACTGCTTCGCAGGGAGTTGATCTCTTATTCAACCTTGGGATGGCTAATTGAACAAATTCAACACCGTATTATAGTGAATGCTTTGAGACAATCATTGGTGAACAGCGCTAATAATTCCAGGTGACATTACTGTCCATATGCAGCTCCACACGAGTAATTTGTCAGTAGTTTGTGTGTATCCAGTTGTTGTTGAAGCTCATATTGTTGTAAGGAGTATGTGGATATACTGTCGCTGAAACCTCTAACTGCAAGGAAACTGCTCTATTAACTTGTTCCTTGAGTTTGCAATGTGAAAAATTATGTCATTGTTTGGACCTTTGTCAAAAATATTCAAAAAAAAAAACACAATTAGAGGTCCGACTTCCCCTAACATTTTATTAGAAGAAACCTATCGAAGCCTTGGTCGGACAGGGGCACATCAGTGCAGACATGTGGTCCAGCGCAAGGCCCAGCTCGCCAGGGGTGCACCAGCACGGCCGCAAAGCCCAGCCCAAGGCCCTACTGCACAGTGGCCCTAGGTAGATAGGTGCAAATATTCAAGAAATAGATACATGTTTATCAATCTTTTGAACTCTTTGCATCAAAATAAATTTTCTGTGTTCCCGTGATGGAATTCTTTACATCCTCAAAATCATTACTTTACTGTATTTATTATTATTGACTTGATATGTGGTTTTCAACTAAACTTTTTAATTGGATCAAAATCATTCTTTTTCACGCAGGCATTCCTTTGAGTACTCTGAAAAGGAGGAGACAATTGTAGCTCACCTGGTTCGCGGGATTGATGTTTTCATAAAGACATCTGCAGACTGGCCACTATCTTCCTATGGTCTGAAGCTAATCTCAATCCACAACTCTGGGATTCATCCAACGAATATAACTTCAAGTTTGCTTGAGAAAACAAAGGTAAGAGAAGTATCGCATAAGGGAAGAAACATAACTGTGTATAATTTCTGTTTCTCAAAGGTGCATATTTTATTTTGTTGCAAGTTAGGGTAAGAGCCTCTGCATATTTTTTTATGGTTGTGAAAACACTTAAGTTTCTGCTCAACTTAGTTTTTGCTCAAGTAGACTGGAATGGAAGTTTCAGCCTAGCGTATTTATACTATGTTCTTGATCTTTTTGGTTCTAGGAACTGGCCAATGGATTGGACCTGCAGATTCGGCGACATCTTGTGGAATTTGTAGATTCTGTTGAAAAGATCCTCGTTCAAGAGCTGAAGTCACAGCTCCATGCTGGCCGCTCTTCTGGTTGAGGACCATGCCTCGTGGTGTCTCATTCTCAACAATCACCCTGATGGCAGTAGAGTACCCAAATATGTTTGGGGATCGTGTATCATCACAAATACCATTGAGGATCCAGTAATTAAAAAAATTTATCTTTGGGGATCTAGTATGCTCTTTGATGATTTGTACAGAACACATATCATTCCTACATACCTAGGCATCGAGAATTTTTACCAGGATATTTCATTCATTTGATTTAATCCTTCCGTTCAACTGTGGAGAATAAGGTGTATGATAACTCAAGTATCTTTATGGTAGACATTGTACATACGAAGTCAACACCATAGAACCGAGTTTTCTTGCTTGTGAAATAGTTACCTATACTGTGACAGCACAAACAGCCAAAAAGTACCACACTGTTCGTATCCAGTTCTTGATTTGATGACGTTCGGACAACTGGTGCTAGCTCTTTTCCAGTTCATTCTTCCTATCCGAATGTCAACAGTTTGCAAACGGAGTATGGAGTAACATTTAACAGAAATTAAAAAAAAAAGCAAACAGAAGATACGGATGTGAATCTGATTTTCAGAGCTAACATTGTTTAGTCACAGTACTTCAGGTTTTATTCTCATCATGCACCAAAGCAAAGCTTGTCCATGTACAATCTCCATATTATTACTTTGAAATTTATAGGTCCTGTAGACCTCCAAGTTCACATAACTTCATACTTGATACAATAGATGTTTACCGAGTTGGAACCGGAGCCATTCATGGCTGTGTCCGGCACCTGGCAGGCAGGACCTCACAGACGTCTCTCATCAGGCTCACACTGTCATCCAAACTTACAAGACAACATACTTTTTGCGCGAGGAGACCGATAAGTAACTGAATTCTACCCAGCTAGATAATCTAGATATTGTTATCTTATAACAAATAGCCCAAGAACTCAAGTTGATACAGGATGTGGTTGCACTGTCTGGTATTTTTTATTAAAGTTGGACTTTACGGTCATAAATCCAACTGAAAGGAATAACTGGACCTTGCTTCGCCCTTGCTTGTGCCCTGTCCTCCAACCTCCTAATTCTTGGTGCCAAGGTACATACAAAGTCTTGCGCCCGCCTCCCTTCTCCGGATAGCCCAGTGAGATCCGCAACCTTCCACCTCTGGACCAAGAACTCCAGAATGTCGGCGTAGTCTTTAGCAGTGTACACACCCAGCCTTTGCGCCACAGCACTGAAGTGTTCAAACAGGTTGTCATCATTTCCATCATACATGAGATGGGCAGGCATTGTAATCTTCTTCCTCATCATGTCAGCAAATGCAAGCACTGTATAATCAGGGTCAATTTCAAATAGCTTCTCCACTATCTTGGTGTAAGCCGTCTCATGGCGCTTTTCATCAGCTGCTATGGTACCACATATCTGTGCCAGCTTAAGATCTCCGTACTCCTTGGCATGCCTTGCAGTATTACCATGAGATATAAATGTTGCCCTCTCTTGGAATGATGTGTAAAGGAAACCCAAGTAGGGATTATTCTCAGTTCCAGGGTCCTGCATACATAAAAGGACATACATTGCTTGCTCAAGGAAATGTTCAAATAGTCAAACTAAAATATCAACTGCACATTATAACTTCTACCCAATGTTTTGTCAATTTTACAGCATGCATATTGCTCATGAGTGTTCCACAAATGTTGGTAGTTATTGATTCATTAAGAGCTGCAGATAAAAGAAAAGGAATAAAACAGATATCGATTTCCTCAAAAATATAAAGTGGTTCTTACCATTCCAGAACCAATTAGATACTGTATGGTCTTCTCAATTTGTTTCATGTCAACCCGTCCAGTAAGGTACATATACTTATTTAGAAGATCACCATGCCTATTCTCTTCAGCTGTCCATGCCCTCGTCCAAACAGCCCAAGTTGTTGGACTTGCACCAGTTTCATCTCGGACCCCATCAAGGGTGTTAAGCATAGTTTGGTAGGTGGGTAGGGCTTCCTCAGTAACCATGTCGCCAACTAAGCAAACAAAGTATTCATCAGGTATTTCTTTGGCCCGTTCCCTAAGTTCTTTAACTTCATCATAAAACCCATCAGATGAAGGCTCTGGTAGGAAGTCCTGTGGCTGCCATGACTTCTCAACTGGCTTCAGGAGGTTCAGTAGGTTTTCCTTGGCCCAAGATTGAAGCGAATCGAAAATCTCCTTTTTTTGGGCTGGTAGTGAATGTGTAACTTGAAGATGCACCTCACGTGGAGGAGTATAGGGCTCCTTGACAGTTTTGACCCTGGAAAAAGCAACATAATTTAATCAGAAATAAGCAGTTAGCAAGGTGGTATTCTAAATAGGATCAAACACAAAAATGTAACCACAAGAAATTATGCATCACTAAATCCATAGACCGGAAAATTTTCCACAAGTTCTTTTTTTAAAAAAAGTTATGGGGACTAAGAATTGTTCTGAATAATTCAGGAACAATATGGTATTGAAATGCTTCTGATCTTTGCATAGAAGGTTCAGCTAGAAAAGGCTACCGTTTCTCCTTAAGCAGTTCAAGCATATGATTCACCTTTCATTAGCAGCATATATGATTCCTTTTTATCATATCCTTTTGATCTATTACCTTTTCCTACCCCTCTTTTTTGTCTTTTTCTTTTCTGTCTTCTCTTACTTTCATTTGTCTTTTTATGTTGTTTCCTGTGGGATTCATCTCTTGCCTACCGACTTGTTTGGGACTACAAAACTTCTATTGGTGTTCTTGTTGTTGTGGCATATGGCCATATGTACATCAAAAGAGTGGGCTAAAGCGCTAATGTCACCATTAGGGGCAACTTGACGATGTAAAATGCTCAAATCTAAAAGAAAAAAAAAGGATTTTGATAGGCAACAAACCATACATCTATACCAATTCATTGTTAGGTTCTTAATCACTTGCTCCGGGTGCATATACTTAACGAATTCATCATTCAAAATGTTGAGATTATTCTTGATGACACATGAATCACAGAATCAGTGCTACCTTTATGCGGGGAATATAAATAGGGAACCCATATAAATATAAATACCGTTGCCATAGGAGTAAAGGTTGGCGAAATCTCATCTCACAACTGTAAAAGAGTATATATTACCGTCGACATAAAGAGAGCCAGGATTTCAGCTGTTAAATCGACAAATTCAGACTTAAATTACAAATAAATCAAGTGTCTGTCAAATTCACGACCACTGTCGCCCTCAGCAGATTTGAATAGACAGAGATGTCAACAGGCTAAGGCTGAGACTAATTCCCGCATGCCATCCGTACAAGGGCGGATCACGGACTGCTGTGGCAAAAATGGTGACAAGAAGAAACCGAGAACCGCCAAAGAGACGAACGAGACGACCCGAGCACAAATCTGTCAAAACTTAAGAACTAAAATTCCAAGATTTGACTCGATCCATTTCAAGGCAGTCTTTTTGCCTTTCGCCCAGCCCAGATCACGAATCGCGCCTACTAACCCAAAGATCACGAGTCCCCAGCAGCACAAAGGTCATTTCCGAGAACCAGCCCGCTCTTCACTACGGATCATGCCAGAATAACATCAGCCCATCCAAGAGGCAAAGGAGATCCACTCACCTGTTGATGGTGGACGCCATGGCTACCACCGGCGACGCCCCATTGCCTCTTCTCCCACGCGCGCAAGACGGCAACGGCGACGCTGGAGACGCCCTCAACGCCATGACGGATCCCTCACTGCCGCCTCAGCAAAGATCTCGACGCGAAGGATGCTCTGCTGCCACGGAGCCCGGGATCTTGGGCACTCGTGGCTCTCCCCACTTGGCTTATAAACAAGAAGGGGTTTCGCAGGCCGGCTGGGACGCTGAGATCGGCTATTAAAAAGGGTTGATTTTTCTTGTCTTCTTCACGAATACTAGTATATTTTATTGCTTTCGTCACTGCATTTTTATATAGTTTTTGTTGAGAGTAACTTTTATTGTGCTGCGTCAGTGTTCGAACCTGTATTGGTGGCGTGCATTGAAATTTTGATTTCACGGGTCCATTTACTGGATGGATACTATCGTGTTTTCAATGGTCTTTTTTTATGGGAGAGTCATATAAGTGTCATTATCGCTTCTCAGTAAGTTAAATGTTTTTAACCTTAACAAAATTTTATAAATATTTTATACATAATTGAGTATTATTAAATAGATTATTGAATCTATTTTTATAATAAATATATTTAGAAATACAAATATTACTGATATTTTATACAAGTTTAGTTAAAATTAAGAAAGTTTGATCGGAGGAATGCCGTGGAGACACTTTTAATGTGATGGAGGGAGTAGTTTAGAAAGTTGCTGGTTTCAGTAAGGAAATAAATATCTTGACCATTCAATTCTATTCGCCAAGGTTATTCTCATGCAACCAAATTTTTATATAGAGGTCAATAATTTCATTTTAGCGAGCTATACTCATAGAAATTTTGGACAAGTTCTGGAACCGTATATATCGAAGCTCCAATGAAATAGCTTAGAAAATATTCATAAATATAAAAAGACAGAAAATTTTGTAAATTGAATCGTCCATTTATTTTATTTCGTTATGTCATTATCTGAAAGAGTAATTCGTGTACTACCCACCATCAGATTACATGAATATAGCGAAGATAGTGAGATAAGACCGTGGTGGTGTTAATGCCAATTTTGAAGCTTCTTCACAGGTTGATGTACCGATGTAACCTGAGCATGTTATAGATGTGATCAACACAAGTCAGCATCTAATCAACGCTAAGTGAGCTAAGCACACAAATCGTCGTCACTGCCACACATAAAGAGAAGGACGGAATGTGACTACACGAAAGAGAAATGAAAAACCGCAATTTTCTTCCTGTGTTTTGTTGTCATCGAGGAATCATAAACCTTCTCGATCTCAAAGAAAATGGCATACGGCACTGCTTATTTCAGGTCTTGACAATTTAAATTAACTCTAGACCTGAAATCATCAGCCTTGTATTTTGACTCAATCATCAGCCTTGTATTTTGATTAATTATTCTTAATAGTTTTATGAATTTCAAGATCATTTTGGTTATTTTTTTCAAATGTATAAGTAAGCAGTGACGGAGCTTTGTAGAGGCCAACATGGGCTGTGGCCCTCCCTGCTCTAAGAAATTTGCATGTATGAACAGTGAAAGTTTCAGCTCAAGACATGGTAATTTCTACTATCGGGCCCCTCCTACAGTCAAGTTTTGTTTGTTGGCCTCTCCTAGCATTTGTCTCAAGCTCCGTCACTGTAAGTAAGGGTGCCTGTGTCTGTATTTATATGTGTTTATGTTGTATTATGTGTTTCAACAAAAGGAAACTAATCAAAATCTAGTACTACAGATGTAGTTTAAAGTTGAACATTTTGAATTTCTTCACAGTAAGGGTAACTTCTGTTGGCTGTAGGTAAAAATGGCAAACTGACCCCTTATTCTCCTTGTGTGCTATTGATTTCCTCAAGGACCTTGAGACAATTATGCTACGTGATAGATGTATTGTTCAAAGGACACTTTATTTGGGTTACTCATCATTCAACTTTTGATCGTCAAAGAATAATGTTATGTTTTTCTTTCGAATAAACATATAGTACATATGAAAAAAAATAATTAGTCCTGCATACAAGGCACATATTAAATCTAGATTGAAACCTCGCTAAGTTGATTCCACCATAAATAATGTAACTAGCTGAGTTTGCCTCAGAGAATAATGTTGTGCGCACCGAGAATAATGTAGGTAAAAATGGCAAACTAACCCCTTATTCATTATTCTCCTTGTGTGCTATTGATTTCATCAAGGACCCTTGAGACAATTATGCTACGAGATAGATGTGTTGTTCAAAGGACACTTTATTTGGGTTACTCAACATTCAACTTTGATCGTCAAAGAATAATGTTATGTTTTTTTCCTGAATAAACATAGTCCATATGAAAAAATAATTAGTCCTACATACAAGGCACATATTAAATCTAGATTGAAACCTCGCTAAGTTGATTCCACCATAAATAATATGTAACTAGCTCAGTTTGCCTCAGAAAATAATGTTGTGCGCACCTACAATAAACTTACTACGATGTGCTTTCATCATCAAGGTTCGTTCCAGCCAAGAAGACACTTTGGTTTTAGCCATCTTGAATAAACTTACATATCGCACAAGATTTTGCATGCACATATATGCAGGAGAAATCAGAGAAAAGAGGGAGGAAGTTGAAACCAAGGTATAGACGCGCAGCTGGCATTAAGGGCCGCTAGTCTTAGGTAGAAGGTGGCCCATTGACCGCAAGAGTACTCTCGGCTGGGATCCACGGATGGTTGGGAGGCACCTATTTTTGCTGCAAAAATGGGTGGCACATTCAAAGTTGTGCTATTCATCAGCACGGTTTCATTCCAATAGGCCGGAAGCTTCCAGAATGGTGCCAAGTACACACAGATTCCAGAGCTGGTTCGGGCATCTTGAAGAGCTAGCTCGAGCTGTCCAAACCAGCTGGGCCCGAACGTACTACTAGTAGCTTATTAGGCTAATTATAATTACACAGCAAACCCGTCGTATCACAAAAGTTGGCTTCAACAGTACGCGGGTGTGCTGTGCCATGAATTAATCGTGTTTTGGTTCAGGTAAAAACACCTTTCTCTGTACGTGCTAAGTTACTGTTTTCGTCCATCAAAGACATAAAAGTTTATTTAACAATTAGGTAAAGTATCTCGTCCTTCACTTAATCGACTTTCCATTTTCTTTAGACAATTAGAACCAAAACAATTGCTTATCGAGCACTAAAAATTTTGATTTTTTTGATACCATAAGAGAAACACGTAAAAATAAATTTTACTTTTAGCAAAGTTTCAAACTTTATTTATTTTTAAGTTTCAAAATCATGGGAGTACTCTAATCTAAAGCATTAAGTTGGTACAGAGTGACAAAGGGGGAAGAAAAATCTCACCTGGAGACAAATAAGGAGAAAATATATTTTTTTCAAAGGGAATATGGACTTTTTTCAATGACTAGAAGGGATTCTCTCCTGTTTTCTTTTGTCCCAATCTGCCACCGAGTCTTCGCCTAATCAACTTTCCATTCTCTTTTGACCAAAACAATTGCTTATCGAGCACTAAAAATTTTGGCGTTTTTGGTACTATAAGAGAAACACATAACAAATAATTTTTGTTTTTGATCCTTTTCGATCACAAGTCTCTCCAATTATTGAATGAAGGGCGCCTAAGGTTCCCCCGCTGCCGCCACCACCGCCTCCCCCTCCTCCCTCCCCTCCGGCGGCCTCGTCGGCGGTGGAAAGGAGAGGGAAGCCCTCCCTCCTCCAACTCGTCAAGGTAGTCCTTCGTAGTTCCTAGTAGCAGGGCTTGTCCCATCATTTTCTTCTTCCATGGGAGCTCCTCGTAGCCGTCGTCGATGGACTCATCGCCGCCGGCGAGCTCGCTCGTGCGACGGACGCCCGGAACCTCCCCTCAATAACGTAGTTGTAGGGCCCCCTCCTCCATCCACAACTTTCGCCACCGGCTTGGGGAAGATGCCCACGTCCGCCGGCAGATCCGGGCCTTCGGGCTCTAGATCGGCCATCCCTCTCGCCGGATCGCGCCCATCCGTCCTGCCTAGCCGGCTCCTCCCCCATCTTCAGCCGGCCACGGAGCGACTCCATCCCTCGCCGCCGCCTCCGTGCCCTCACCACGTTCAAGTCAACACCGCCTAGATCCGCCACCTCCATGCTCCGACGGCCCGAAATCCGAGGACCACTTTGTCGCTCCTTCGGATCTCGACGTCGGCGTGGCGCCGCCGAGAGAGGCCTCCACGCCCGACCTACGGTCTCTGTTCTTGCCGGGATGGGGACCACCACCCGTCCGTGGCTCGCCCGCTCGCTAGGGTCGAGCCCCTTTGCCACGGTGCGTTCCTCCCCACGGTTGGTTGGGCCACTCCCTAGGCCTGCCCGCTTTGGGTCCTTTTGGGCCCTCCGGTGGATGGGCTCCTAAAGGCCCGTTCAGTCCACCGTGCTGCAGCAGCGGAGCCGCATCGTCAAGGCCTACCCGTTTCAGAAGAGGAAGGCTTAGCTCTACTCATCTTGGGAGTTCACGAAGCCGCTTATCTGCGTCTCGATGCAAGTACAACCATAACCCGAGAGACGGACGTCGAATTTCAATGTCGGAATCATGCTCCTACCCCAATCTCCACAAATGCGGTGGAGACCCTTTCGTCCGGCCGTCTTTCGGCCGCTGATGCCACCGGAGCTACGCCAACATCCTCTTCGTCGAGCTGACTTATCTCGCTTCGTCCACGTGTTGAGCTTATGAATAGACTGCTTCATGTGTGTCCTGAAATTATGTGTACCCATGAGACTGTTGCGTGTGTACTCGCTGTCGTGCAGTGCTATCAACACCTTGCTTAAAGGTGTCTTTGTACTTCCTTTACCCACTATTTAATATAATCCTTCATTTATAATTTTTTTTAGCAAAGTTTCAATTTTTATTTATTTATAAGTTTCAAAATTATGGGAATGCTTTAAATAATTAAGTTTGGTAATGAGTGACATGGAGTAGATGAAAAATCTCACGTAGAGACAAAAGACGGGGAAAATATATTTGTTTCAATGACTGAGAAGGGAATATGATTTTTTCTCAGTAACCTACAGTAGAAGGGATCCTCTCCTTTTTTTTTTCTGTCCCAATCTGCCACCGAGTCTTTTAAACGCGAAACAGACAGGGCTTGATCGGTAACAGATAAAATAGAGCGCTGGTGGCCGGCCTCGTTAATTAGAGGCTTTGTGCTGAAATTAAACGGGGCTTATGAATAACAGACGTTTCCATCCACCAGACGGAAGAAACTGTTGGTAGTCGTACGACCGTAGCCCTATACTATAAACAAGAAAAAGCAACTCATCACTGACTCGACGCTTCTCGCCAAATTAAACTAGTCGGGAAGCATCTATCGTTGGACGTCAGTAAAAGCTACTACTAAGTTAGTACTAGTATAATAATAACACTGATCAATCGGCCAGCAACGACTAGAAGGGCCTCTCTGCTGGATGGCTGGATCGATCGGTCGCATCTCATGGATCGGAGCTCCATCTATCGTCCCATCCCGGCATGGATGCGGTACACGCACAGGTCCTTCCTCGGTCTTCACGCCGGTCTAGTGACATCAAATCCATGCCTCGCGTACTATACGTACGTACGGTGCATCGCATCTGCACTGGTGATTGTTCGTGCAGGAAGATGGTTCATTTTCATGGATGGGGTGCCATCATCCGACGAGCGAGAGGGGGCATGGGAAACAGGAGTCAACTAGGACATGGCACGAGACCCCGCTCGCTTCACGACTTCCTAGCGTTTCATGGGGGAGCATGCACAGCATGGGTCTGCATGCGGTGATGTGGACATGTAAGCATTGACATTTGTTTTATATACTCTCTCCGTTTTTAACTTGTCGACGTTATTGACTTTTTCGTTATATTTGACCGTTCATTTTTTTAAAAATATTTTTTAAAACATGTAATATTTTATAAGTCGTGTTTTAACTTTCTTTAGTGATAAAACGAATCATAATAAAATATTTGATAATTTTTATTTTTTAAACGGTCAAACTTAATAAAAAAAGTCAACGGCATTAACAATTTAAATATGGAGAGAGTATTATACTACAATATACCTTTTTATGTATATTATGTGCGTGTCTCGAGAGAGATACGAAATCCCCAACTCGATCATGGAAACCATCGAAATATCAATGGCCGAGTCCCTGATGTCGGCCCTCTAGCAAAAACGGGTATCAGGTATGTATGCCACACTATTGTCCTCTTGTGCACATATTTTTTAGTTGTGTTCAGTGCCGGCTCTATAGTTTGGAGGGCCCTTGGGCAAAATCGAACATGGGCCTGTAAGGTCCTCCTCAATATTTAGTTGATTTTTTTCTTCATAAAACACATGCACAATAAAAAAAATTGGTTATGACTACGATAGAAAAATACCACGCTTGTATAATAAAAGCTATTTCATCTAGCGTTGGCACGAGATGTTTACCCTTCAATCGGTGCAAGCATGAAATCTATGTTTGGTTTAGAAAAAAAAATTAAGAGTCTGTTAAGCATAGGCAACCATCACCACGTACACACTTTGCTTTGATACCCACAGGCATCTTGCTTGTTGTACGTGCTAGACTGCTGAGTATATTGGCTTGAAATGATAAGCTATATCTAAAAATACAAATTGCACGTCCCTAGCCAACATGAGAGGAGAGCATCGCGTATGGATAGATGATTGAACAACCATATATTATGTTGAAATGGGAAAAAAATAAGCGACATAGAGCAGCAGCAGAGTGCCTTCTGAACTCTATAAACGGATTTTGAGACCACCGTTTTTCTCGAATTAGGAAAATAAGAAAATTTATTTTAAAATGACTTTGTGGGCTAGAAAAGAAAAGAGCAATGCAAAGAACAATTCATGAGCTACTTCCTAGCATCATGGGCCTGCGTATGTTATTCTGCTGCTTCCTTAGCCATATGCATGTTGTTTCAGTTTGCTAGGTTGCATATGTACATTTGGGTCCCTTATCTGGGTTGGGCCATAGGCTGTCACCCCTATCGCCCTGGCCCAAAGCCGGGCCTAGCGCATATTTATGATGGCGAATAAGAGAAAATTACATGTTTCTATGGGCTATACTAATTTGAGAATCGGGCTGTATCCATTCTTCTCACTTCTTTTCTGGGCCTCATTCTCGACCCAACATTGCATGGGCATAGCATGATAGGCGGTCCAAGTAGTAATGCTCATCACTAGAACGTACATGGTGGGCTCATCGAACTGGAAATCATGCGCTGGGCCTCCAACCATGTTTATTTGGAACTCCTCTCTGTGGATACAGGAGGCGAACGGCCCATCAGGGGAACCAATATAATAATAGATGATCAAGGAAACGAATTGTTTTGGTAAGAATAATTTTCAGGGGAACTAGCAAAATTCGCACTTTGAACACGGAGGAGGCACTTTTGCGTGGTCCTAGACATAATATGGCCTTTCTAATATTACATACTTGAAAACATTGACGAAAGGTACGTGCGAAATCTGGCCTTTGGCGTGCTACCAGTTACATATTGTTTCCTCCACTGTTTGAAAAAAATGCGCTGACCAATAATTTTCATTTTAGCGTTTTTTTTCGGGAGTAGAATCGCGCGTGTCATGTTGCGTGTCAATTAGGTGCAGGATAGGTTATATATGAAAGCATCTTTCCATCCATAAAGATTAAGGAGAGATGAATATAGAGTAGAGAAATACTAGTACGAGCGATGGAGGATGGATGTGCAACAAAAACAACTCTAATAAATTAGTGTTGATGTAGCATTATTATCGAACGTGTCTTTGGTGCACCATCGATGGGCACCGACCCAACAAGGAAGCAAAATGATCAGTTTGGAACTCGAGTTCCACGAGGCGCAATAACGAGTGCACGCTGTGCCTGCCGCGTAGTCGAAGACACGACGCGGTTGCCCCAACGCGCCCGAAGCAAGCAGCCCAAACGAAAAGCATGATGCATTCGATTTTTTGTTGTTCAAAAAAAAAAAAATCCAAACCCGTAACCGTGATGCGCGACACGATTGGCGCCGCCTACCTGCCGGCACCGTGGAGCGGGATCCTCTCCTCCACCCAACCCAAAAACGCGCTCCTTTTCGTCGTCATCAAAACGGAACCGTGCCCCCGGCCCCTTCGCTCGCTGTCCGTCGCGCACCCCCCTCAAAACGATTCCTTCCGTCCTCGCGCAAACTAACCGTCGTGGAGGAGGGAGAGATCGCACGCACGCGGCAACGGCAGCGCGTCCCTTCCCATCAAACCACCCCCTCACACCACCACCACTCGCCGTCTCGCCATTGCTCATATATAGAGTCTGCCGCCACATCTCGCCGGCCCCCGGCCTCCCCGTTTGGCGTGGTAACAAGGTCGCGCGCTTGGATTAGATCGATTCCAATCCCCAATGAGGATCAGGGCCATCTCCGGCCGCAAGGCGGCGGGTACTAATCCCACCGACACCACTGCCGCCTCCACCATGCCGGACGCCTCCACGATCGCCGCCGCCGCCGGAGGAGGCCCAGATCGCGACGACGGCGCAGAGAACGGTGGTACGCGCCCGCGTCCCTCTTCCCTCACCACCGTTATCGTTTATATTTATTTATTGTCCCTTCGTTTTCCTTTTCTACCGTACCCCTTGTGTTGCTTGTGATCATCGGGCAAGTTTTTTTTCCCTGAGATTATCTTGGTAAGTTGTTAATGCATCGGAATGCATGTCCCAAGCAAATTATGCCATATCGTCATGGTACATTGCATTTTCTTGAATTCGTTCCACCGTTTCTTCATGTGTAAAACGTTTGCTCCTTCTCATGTCTTCTCCTTCTTTGCTTTTTGCAAACAAAAGATACTCAGATTAAATCGACTAGCAGTACTCCTTGCGACGTTACAACTTTTTTGACGGGATGGGGTACCACAATAACTAATCGATGCAAATCAGTGAAGCGATTAAATTTCTGATATTAGCATCAGGACTAGCGCAAGAGTCCAGCAATGGTTAGTTGGGTGCTGTTGCACACTACTTATTTTACACGGCCGCATCCCATCTGCGCTGTCCATTCCGTTTGGTAGGATCAGGGTGAATCAGTCCGTTCATATGGTGAGTGGTCAATAATGGCAAGGCGGATCGTGTCATCTTTTTCTTCTCTTCTTTGAAACTGAAGACACGTTAGTTTCCGGTTTGGAGCACCTGATTGGACCCATTGGGTGCCGTGGAAATGCATCCTAGAGATTACGAAGTGTTTGCGCTGTCTGAATTAATGGCGTCCTAACGAGGTTCTCATCTCTCCTTTTCTGCCATAAGGTACATAATCAATGGACTAGCTGTACACATAACAGAATAAATTAATATCCAGACATGCTTTCAATACTTCAGGGGGTTGCAGTTTGTTTATGTAGATAAGAATGTCATACTGAATCACCTGTATTAAACTATCATTAACATAATAATAAGTTTCTTGGGTTTTATTTCTTCTAACAAAGTGTATGGCACAGTCTAAACTGTCTAGTTATTTATCTTTTGTTTCGATATTTGTTGACCTTTGTATCTCTGAATGTTACCAACTAACGAAACATTGATACATAATTAAGAGAAACCATTCTCATTTCTCAAGTAATAAAAGAAGGCATTACTCCGTCGGTTTCAATTGCAATTTATCTTTTCTGTTGTAAATGTACAAATGGCAGATATCCGTGAGAAGATTTTTGGTTTTAACAAACGTCTATTCTTTATGTCAGGAAGCAAAGATGACTCATTCTTTGAAGCCAAGACCTGGTTAGATTCTGATAGTGACGATGACTTTTACAGCGTGAGAGGAGGTAAGAACTCAACTAGAGAGAAGATACGTCGATCTGTTTTGCAAATTAAATACTTTGCATTCCTGACGTGTTTCTCTTAACTTGTGTTTGAAGATTTCACTCCATCTAGAGGCAGCACCCCGGATCATCAGAGGTTGACGGCATTCAGCGGGCGAATACCGGTAGACAGGTCGAAGCCCTCTGTGGTTGAAAGGAAACAGAGACTTATTGAGCTTCTCCAAGAAAAGCAGCATTACGATGATGACGATGACAGTGCCACCGATATCAGTGGTGACATGGAGAATAGAACTGTCTATGCTGAAGAGAATCTCAAGAAGCCTTCTCGCAATTGTGGGAAAGGGAAAAGGTCGTCCAAGTCAGGTTGTTTCCCGAACATAATTTGGAAGCACAGATTCAAGATGTGCAGGGACAACGTGGAAAAAGAGAAGAAATCTAAGTGAATTACCCCTGTGAAAAGACAAAAATTATCTGTGGAACTACAAGATCTTGCGGAGATGTACATATAACATACCCATTCCTTTTCAGAAGTTGATGTATCCTGCTGTCAAAACACGAAAAGGAAGGCTAATGTAGGGTGTAATAGGGACGATTATTTTGCTCTGTTATGTGTTCTTACGAATCACTTATATTTTCGAGTTTTTATCAGGTTATATTCTGCTCGACTGTCAATATTCTTACTGTTGCCATGTCAATTGACACTGATTCAAGAAGAAACCATCTTGGTCCTCCACCTCTGATTTCTATATTAATAATCACTAAAAAAAAAGAAAGGGAGGAAGAAAGGAACCTTCTTGGTCCTCCCCTCTGATTTATATACCAATAATCAATCATCCTTTGAAATATGTTGCACTCGTAGACTGTAATAATTTTATAACTAATTTAGTGTAACAAAAAAGAAACATTTTGATCACATAAGATGCATAAATATTTGACTTTTTTTAATACTGTTATAGTATTTCATTTGATGATATGGCTGAAAGGACTTGAACGTGTGCATATCACTAACGGAACATGTAGAGCCGCGCAACCAAATTCAATGCATTCTTAATGGATATAATGTGTACTAGTATACTAAATATATGGAAAGGTGAAACGCTCAGAAGTTCATTTGTTTGCTAAGCTTCTTTATGCAACTTTTTGTGCCCCAATAAAGTTCTGTGACAGACAGCATGGTCACCGACTAATTAACTTCTGTGATCAAATTGGAAGGTAGATTGCAATTTCGAGAATTTATATATAATCTACGTTAATACTAGCAGTGTATATCTAATTGGCAAATTCAGAGCTACACAAAACATATACAGAATAAAAATGCAAGACTCAAACGCAAAACAGTGGAAACGGCTCGGCCATCTGGATTGCCCATGTGCTACTTATTTCGCTCAATCTCCTTAGACTTTCAGCCCAAATGGCAGTCTGGCCCAACGTATTCTTCAGCTTCTGTAGTATGGTAACGCACCCTGGCCTTCATCCCTGGTGGCAAGAACATTAAAAGGCTTCACCTATTTGCAGCCCGTTTGAAAACTTCCCATTAGTGAAAAACCACTTCAGTTAGCTAATTGGGTTTTGACTTTTGATAACAATATTTATTTAATATATTTTTGAATAACACTATATTCTTTGACTGCTGCATCGAAAATAGAAATATTGATTGAAGACACTAGTCCATTTCAAAAAGAAAAATTACAAGATTAACATACATTTTTTTACTGTGGATAGCAATCGAAATGCTAATTCAGTAACGATAGGAATAGAATTTCAAAGTTAGAAGTTACAACTGTGACTGTGTAGAGAGAATTCCCTATATGTTCTTGGAAAATTTTTCTATTCCCGTCATGCCATGCAAAAAAATTGAATTTGCTTCCTAGTCATCCTTTCAATTATCCGTTTTCTCTCCACTAAATAATGGTATCTCAAAAGACGGAAGAAGGCCATCGCGAGTGTGTGGCAGGGAGGAACCAAGGTACTAGTGCGCAACGCATGGCAAGGAACGAAGGAGCTGGAGAAGTACGCTGGGAGAAGCGGACGGCGAATGCCTCGCTCGGCGGAAATTTTTTTTTAAAATAATCGAAAAAAATGTAAAATTATAAAAAAAACCGTCCCGAACTAAATTTCCAACATCTAGACGTTTTAATCACGCCATACCACACGGCGTGATTGAAGACTCATTCACGCCGCCTCTAACGGCGTGATTACGTGCCACGTCGGCGCGGACCGCCACGTCGCCTCGTCCCACGCGGCAGGGTTGACCGAATCACGCCATGTGAGGCGGCGTGATTCAAGCCTCAATCACGCCGATCTATTTGGCGTGATTTGTCCGGCATCTATATGCCGCCCCTTCCTTCTTCTTCCTCCCCACTTGGTCCATCCTCACTCCATTCTTCTTCTCTTCTCTCTCCGTGAAAAAGCACATCTTGGTCCCCCTCCAAAACCTGAAGATCGTTCGGATAAACTTCTTGTAGGCTTCATCTACATCGGTATTGGTATTGTTCTGTCCTAAATATTGTATTGATTAGTGATTATTTTGATAGCTAGGGTCTAGGTATAGGATTAGGGTTAGGTTGAGCAAAAGAGCAAAATTGATATAACCTAATAGTTTGCATTTCCATGTTTGAATTTAGGTAAAGTAGGTAAGTGGTGGGAGATGTATCCGAATGTAAGCTCTGTGGATGCACCGGTTCCACATGTGCTACCTATCCCTTTGTGTGAATGTAACATCCTTGCACACGTGAAGCAATCCCGACACCCGCCGACAGCCGCGCGATCATACTATTGTTGTTCAAATGACGGGGTATATTGACTCGGTCGTTATCTTTGTTATTGGTGGTTTCATTTGAACTAAGTGGAATAATGAAATGTGCTATAGGTAGGGCAATGCAGTTTCTTTCGAGTGGATTGAGGGGTCGGAGGCGTATGATGAGAGGATATTGCTATTCCCTTGGGACCAAGAGGGCAAGCCGTACTATTTGTTTGAAAAATGGGTTCCACCACCGCCTAATCCTCCTTTGATGTGTAATCAAGAGAAAATCGATGCTTCATACAAGCGTGTTCGTGCGCCTCCCTTTTGCAAGTGTGGTGTTCCGTCGGAGTTGCATAGGCCTCCTCGTGGTTTGACATACACTCCATTTTTCCGTTGTCCATTCACTAGCACGGTTGGTAATTTCTATAAATTTTGTGGTTGTTTGTCATGATTGAGTTCATGACATTTCAATTTGATATGTACAGGACAACAAGAGAGGATGCGATTTTCGGGAGTGGATATACGGTACAAAGGCGTTATATCCATATCCTGAAGAATTGTCGGAGGATGTGGCATATGGTAAGTCATTACCATGTCGGGAGAGGCCAGCACTACTTTGTCAATGCGGCGTCCCAGCTAGGCGAGGTGTGGTGCCATCCGAGTTAGGGTACGGATACTATTGTGGAGATACGAGTTGGTGACGATGACGAATGGGTGAGAATTTAGATATTATGTTGTTGATTTTACTTATGTGCTATGACATCGGTTGTAATGGTTAGAATTATCCGTGTTTACTCGGGGTAACCGGAAGTGCAATTGGGAGACCTTTCCTGATCGAGAAAAATTTCGAAAGAAGCCGGTAGGTATGGACCCGAGGACTATGTGAAGGTTTTAGAGAGGAGAAGACAGGAAATAAGGAAGAAGTATGTGGAAGAACCTCCCGACTTTATCATTCGGACGATATGCAACGAGTATGAAATAGATAGAGTGCATGGTGGTTATGCAGCATATGAGAAGGCATTGAACATTTGGAGACAAAATCGAGGTAGATTTCCTGCGAAGTCTGTATGGTCCCATTTGGATGTACCTCGAGGTTGGAACTTTGAAACGACAACGGAATGTGTGGGGTGGTGCAAAGGAAAGATGAGACTCATCCTTGAAAAGAGCTATGAAGACACTAAAAATTGGGCAAAGAGACTGGATGAAGGTGCTAGTAGTTCCATTGTGAACTTAATTGAGAATTTACCATCCATTGTCAATAAGGAGTCGGGCATGATAGTACCAAGCATGGCACGAACGACCTTATTGCCGTTGCGGGTACCGTGCAAAGGTGTCCATCATAGATGGAAGGAGATATTTTCATTGTCCGACTTTGTCTCGTAAACATTGTTCCTTTAGCGAGTGGTTGGACAGCACAAGCTGCACTTCAAATGGGGAATCGAAGGTTGAAACGAGGGACGAGTACATGAAGCGTAGGGAAGAAGGAGAGAGGATGGCAAGTTTGATAATGAAAACCCGGTTGGGCCTTTCTCGAACGGCTTGGAGTCGTAGGTCTAAGAGGTCATAATTTTTATTTCATTTGTGTGGTCCCTAAGAATTGTAATGGTATTGCGAGATGATGAACTATTTTGATTTTCTCTAGTGATTTCATATGCACTTGACTTGTGATGATGTTGATTTCCATGCATGATTGTTTTTCATTGCATAATTGATGTCAAAATATTGGCCGTTCGTTTAAAAAAAAACAGGGTGAACCAAATCACGCCGGACGGGACGGCGTGATTGGTGCCTGAATCACGCCATCCAAGGCGGCGTGATCCGGACTTAGACGCTGCACAGCGCCCGGCCCCTCCCGGGAGGCCCAGCTGAATCACGCCGGATGGGACGGCGTGATTGCCCCGGCATTCACGCCGGGCGAAGCCCGTTTCCGGGGCCTCCCAGGGAGAGGCCGGGGCGCCGCGCAGCGGCTAAGTCCGGATCACGCCGTCCTGGATGGCGTGATTCAGGCACCAATCACGCCGGATGGGACGGCGTGATTCACCCGGCATTCACGCCAGGCGAAGCCCGTTTCCGGGGCCTCCCGGGAGAGGCCGGGGCGCCGCGCAGCGGCTAAGTCCGGATCACGCCGTCCGGGATGGCGTGATTCGGGCACCAATCACGCCGGATGGGACGGCGTGATTCACCTGTGTGTAACCATCAAACTAAATTCCATTGCCAGCCACGAATTTCCAGATACATCACTAAGATCATCACACGAGTTCATAACACATTTAAATGACAGAGTTCATAACACATTTAAATGACATAGTTCATGACGCATCAAACTAAATTCCATTGCCAGCCACGAATTTCCGGATACGCGACATACGACATAAGTGCAACATCGATACAAGTCCATCTCTTGACACACTAGACCATGGTGAAAGGATTGATCAAGGCCCCGGGGTGAAACGCTGCGGCTTCTTCTTCTTCCTTCCCGGTTCGGTTGGAAGAATAGTGCCCGGCGTTGCATTTTTGCGTCGACGAAGGTGACGTGGGGGTGATGCTTGAGATGAGTCTTCTAACGGTGCATCCGGAATTTGGGAGGACCCGATGATGTCCTAAGCATAGAACATTAGTAGGAACACAGTATTAGCATTTGTAAGATATTCAAAGAGAATTGAACGAAATAGGAAACACACCCGTGCGTCCCGGCGTTAGTCGACGAGCCGTCATCGGCATCACTCGAAGAGTCATCTGCTGGGCCCTTGCCCGTAGCAGTCCCAGTGCGGGAGTCCGATGCACCACCACCTCGTGAGCCCGACGCAGCCGCCGCATGTACATCTTGACGAGCACTTACACAATTCATCTTCCGTGCAAGTCGACGGCAGGTTCTTCTCATCCTCTGCAACCAAGAATGACAATTAAAGATGAAATACACTCGTAGTGATTATCATGAATGAAAAAAATTAAGTATACCCGAGCGAAAGCTCGAAGAGCCCCAACCTCCTCTTGTGACCCTAGCTGGTGTCCTAAAGCGTCTCCAAGCATCATTTGCCATCCGTAGTAGCTGTGTTGCCTACATTTAAGAGTGAACTTAGAATTAAAAATTCAAGTGAAGTGGAAATGGAAACTGAAGTGACAATACTTACTGCGTAATCCTCGAATGGAGCTCTCTCCGGCTGTGTCCCCGTGCGAGTTGCCTCGTCGTAGTCGTCAATGTATTCCTCCTCGCTGCCGGAGTCGGGCTGCTCGGCTAGGTATTGCTGGTTCACCGACGGTCGCAGCTTCGAGCGACTGTTTTGGTGAAGCCGGTAGAGATAGTCTTTATAAGCACCAGCGCGATGCACTCGGTCCATCCCATGGATGGACTGCCCTCTCGTTGCCGCGCATTCCATATAATCAACCAAGATTCATGCTTTGCTGCCCAATTGACCGCCCCCTTGTCCGATCGTCTATCCACCCTTCAAGTAAGCGTAAAGTCAGCAATGTAGATAAATTACAACACAATATGGTTTCGTAAAGGAACTGTCTTATAAACTTACTTGTGCAAATTTTGGTTCGTGCTTGGGACAAGGGACATTCAGCTGTTGCAAGCGGCCAAACCGGCGCATGACCCTCTGCGGCAGGTGCCACTCCACGGCATAGAAGAAAATCAAAGGTAACTCAGCCCTCCAGTAGTTCATGTCACGAAAGCACATGGGGCTGAGGTTCAAGTTGGTCACCTCCGACCGAACGTACGGTGTCCATGTAACCTAAAATCAGTATTGGTCACATGTTCCAATAATGCACAACAACCAATGTAGGAAATGATAAGGCTATGTGAAATAATGTTACCCGACTTGCCGTGATGACGTCAAGTGTGTTGGTGTACTCCCTGTACCTCTCGTCAAGGTTCCCAACGACGTTTACACGCTTGTTGTAGAGGTAGGCAACCGTGGGCAAGGATCCTTCATCCTCGTATGGCCATGCCTGGAAAATCATTACCATCACGAGTATTAGCAACATAAATAGTGTAATTGCGAAAAATACTAAATCCTTACCTCAACCACACCACGCTCCGGCCTAGCAAGAGGAAACCTCTCCCACATCCACACCTGCAGTAGGTAAGCACATCCACCAAGGTTGGCATTTGACCCAACCCTACGGCAAGCTCGACACAGCTGGCGATACAAGTATGCCAACGACTGCAGAACCCCAACCGTAATGACCAATCTCGTCCCAGGGCTTCATAATATACGGCAGCACCATCCAAGAAATGGTGTTACCACCGGCGTCAGGAAACAAGTATCCGCCAACCAAGTGCCACAGCCAAGCCCCGCAAGCCACCTCCACCACCTCCTCTCGGGTACCGAGCGTCACGGTCAATAGTGAAGTTATCCATCAACCATTTCGAGCTCACTCCAGTAGTCTTGGTGTCACGACGATCCGGCTGCGGTTCCGGTGGCCTCGGACCAAGCCATTCCTCCACGAGTGTCACGCCACCCCCGAGGCCGAGTCCAGTCACACAAAGCTGGACCATCTATGGGCAGAGCAAGAATCATACCCACATCCTCCAAGGTAGGCGCCACCTCACCACAGGGTAGGTGAAAGGTGTGTGTCTCCGGCCTCCAGCGGTCCACAAGTGCTGTCAAAGCCGGACTGTCGAAGGAGGGGAGGTTGAAGCCGACCATACGGGCCAAAGGCAACAACCCAGACACGCCTAAGGAAGGGCACGAAGCGGTTGTCCCACTCGCATAGGAGCGTGGGTGCGTATCCTCAAAGACGAAAGAACCTGCAAAAATAAATAAATATCAAATTACCAATATCATAATAATATAAGGATACATGAAACCATTAATAAAAGTACAAATCTATGACTCACCGTCCCATCGTCTACCATCAAGTGTGCCCGGTGCTTGTTGTCGAAATTTGTGTCAAGGAGCGGGAAGCGCGCGTGGGGGCCATCTCCCTGAAAACATAACAAAAATTCATTAGAACAAAGGATAAAAATTATCTAATGAAATTAAAATATTCACATATATCCACATTCTAGTAAAATACCCGACCACTAGTACTAGAAACTTGCCCCCGATGCCGCCTAGCCTTACGCTTTGATTTCGGTTTATTCTTTGGACCCAACATGTGTCGTTCCATCCCGTGGCCTTCTTCCCCACATATAGAACATCGATGTTTTATCGGGTCCTCATTAAAGTCACCCGTTCCGTACATATCGGTCCCATATCCCTTGCTCATATCATCAAGCTCATTTCTCAAGCGTTTTGTCTTTCGCCTACCCCTTTTACCTTTCAAAAGGCCAACATCCGGAATATAATGTTCTCCAAGTATACTCGAGCCATTGCGTTGAGTCCAAACATGGTTCAAAAGTGGACTCCCAACACCGTATCTGCGGATTGTTTTGAGTAGAACGGGCTCAAGTAACTTGGAGTCACATAACTCAAACCTCTAATACGACATGCTGTCATAACATGTGAACATGGTACATGAAGTAGTTGAGGGGTCATGCATGTGCACGAGATATTGTCTCCAACTTCCACCCTATACACTCTTCCACCGGACCTTTCACCTCCAATTCCCGTATGACTTACCGATCTAACTTCGTAAACCAACTCTCGTGCATTGCAAAGACGTGCATCTTGAGTCTCCGAAATTACTCCATCGTCATGTAAGTGTTTTGCAACGGGAGTTCCCCACAACTTACCTTCCTCTATGGCTTTCTTTGCTTTTAACCACCGATTCACGAAGTAATAATTACACTTGTGGAATGTGAACATTATGATGGCCGAAATAGGCATCCCTCGAATTCCCTTAAGTACGTAATTGAACACCTCCGAAATGTTAGTAGTCATTGTACCCCACCTCCATCCTCCCTCATCAAAAGCAAGTGCCCACTTACTCACCTCATCCATGTGCTCTTCCAACCACTCCTTAGCTCCGGCATTCATTATCTTCTTCAAATTCTCTATTCGATCAAAGAATTTGTTTTCTTCCATAGCCTTACACGCATGTTTAAGACCATTTATGACCTCCTTGCTTTTTTGTCTCCTCCAAACATTCGCAGCAAAATGGCGCATGCACCACCGATGCACAAGAGGAGGATATCCATCCAGGTCCTCTCTACCGGCATTTATAAGCCCCCGGTGCCGATCCGATATCATACATATTTGCCTCCCTGGACCAATCACCTGTCGACGAACATGCGTGATAAACCATGACCAACTAGAGTTGTTCTCTCCCTCCGTGATTGCAAATGCTAGTGGAATCAATTGATCCTCCGCATCAATGCCTACAGCAACCATTAAAGTGCCCTTGTATTTTCCAGTCAAAAATGTTCCATCCACGCCGATAACAGGCCTACAATGCTTAAAAGCCTCCACACATTGTGGAAAACACCAAAACACCCGGCTAAGACAAGGACCCTCCGACCTCGACTTTCCACAAGTATCAATGAAATACTTAGTGCCAGGATTGTAATGTGCAATGGCATTAAGCAACTTTGGCACCTTATTGTAAGACTCCTTCCAATCTCCCCATAATTGTGCCATTGCGTATTGCTTTGCCCTCCATGCCTTGCCATATTTCACACGGTAACCAGGTGAAACCATGGATGGCCTCAATTAGAGCTGCAACCGTGATACGTGGGTCAGCCCATAGCATTGGAGCAACACGGAGACCTAGATATCTTGCGGTGCATTGTGAATGGACATGTGATACATCGACTGTTCCGCATGTGTGAGGTTGCCTAACATTTGTCACCCTCCAACGATCCCCGTTATTCTTCACTAACCTGGCCCATACACCCCAAGGACACCCGGCTCGTTGGCACTTGATATGATACCTCTCCCACCGATTCGAATTGATCACGTAGTAAGGCCTATGGTGCCGCACCGCATAATCCTCAAAGAAGTGTTTCAAATCTGCCATGCTGTCAAATAACCGGCCCTTCCGAATCATAGGTTGTGCGCTATTTGCCGGTCCGTCCTTCGACGCCAAACCGTTGTCGCATTTAGCAAACTCGGTATGACGGAGATCATGATGATTAGGAACCGTAGGTAATTCAACATTCATATCTCTCAATGCACGCAACTCTTCAAGACTCGTAATATTTCCTCCAATCTATCTCCACTTCACCATTGAAACTAACGGGTTCGCTTCCTCCTCTTCCATCATTGTCCACTGTCACATGATCTTGATCACCAACATTGTTATGTCCAACTCCTCCAAATTCAGTACTTGCTCGACTATCCTCCTCTGTCGCGGGACCCTCGAGGTTGCTCATCTTCACCATCCGAATCGGGCACCGACCGAACCTCCTGTTCCACATTTCTTTCCTCCTCCAACTCACGTTCCTCTTCTTCGAACGTGTCATCTGAAAAATCATTCGTAACCACTGCCAAATGAAACAAAGCCGCATCTCCACGTTGGCTATTATTTTCCACATTCGATCTTCCTTCTTGAGTCAATGTCTCAACAGGTTCATCCCGTTGTGAATCAACGTCAGGTTCATCAGGACGGTTACAACCGTCGTTCATATCCACATTTGCTACTACATCAACTATCACCTCAGCACATTTAACCTGGGCATCCTTCAAACAATCTTTGTACAAAACCCAATCATGCTCACCACCCGGTTTCATAACCACGTAATGTGCTCGACCACCACCACCCGCATCAAAACGACCACGTAAACTTACCGACACGCAATTGCCCTTGATTGATCGAGCACGATCCAACACCTCTATGAAACTAGGTGGTTTCTCAAATGTGCTCACTTCTTCACACATACCAACCATCTCACAATTTCCACCAACAGTCCCACCATGAAACAAACGGACTATTCTATTCATCTACATCAATTAAAGCAAATTAATACATTTTATAAACATAAAACTACAAAACTACCATATTAAGTCTATCCTCATACAACTACATCATATCACACATGCAACAAAACCTACACGTTAATAAAACATTGCAATCAAAACATCTACCGATACCAACCATGCGATTCATCTATAATCGTCCAAATAATCTACCCATTATCTCCTAACCCTAACCACCTCGAATCCTTACAAAATGACCATAGAAAACAAATCCATGCGGATAAGATGAAGGAGGTACCTTCAAGGGACGTCCCCGAAGAAATCCGGGCAAATGGGCGGCGGGGGCGGCGGATTTCGCCGAGCTGCGGCGGGCGGCGAGCTGGAGCTCCTTCTGTTCGGGCGCAGGGGAGAGAATGGGAGGAGGAAGAAGAAAGGAGGGCCGGCGCGCCGGTTATGACTCGCCTGAATCACGCCAAATAGATGGGCGTGATTGAGGCCTGAATCACGCCGCCTCAAACGGCGTGATTCGGTCAACCATGCCACGTGGGACGAGGCGACGTGGCGGTCCGCGCCGACGTGGCACGTAATCACGCCGTTCGAGGCGGCGTGAATGGGTCTTAAATCACGCCGTGTGGTATGGCGTGATTAAAACGTCTAGATGTTGGAAATTTAGTTCGGGACGGTTTTTTTTATAATTTTACATTTTTTTCGATTATTTTTAAAAAAATTTCTCGCTCGGCGTGAGTCTCGCGCAGCACGGCAAGGAAGACAAACACCGCGTGGCAAGAAGATAGTCGAGGGATATATTTTATCTTTTCATGTGTTATTTAATAGCATCATTAAAAATACAAATTAAAGTAGCGGTCGTGGCATGAATTAAAGGATGACAAAGAGAGAATTCCAGTCTTCTGCATGGCACATAAGGAACAAGTAAAATTTCCGACGGCACACAAGGAGTTCTCAACATTTTTACAACTAGGAGCACGAGTGTGAGTCCATTTTTACAGCAAGAGAAGAACACCACCTTGACGCCGTTTTTCGCCTATAATTATGGGATAATTACAAAAACCACCCCATAAGTCATTCCTAGTTTGAGATTCCCATCCATAAGCTATTTTAATGCAAACACCCACCCACCCACAAGAGTTTGTTGCAAAAACCACCCAATTCACACATTTTTAATTGATTTAACCCATTTTCACTCATTAGACTAGTTTATGTTGTCCGTATCAATCTTATAAAATTTTGAAAATATAATCTTTCAATACTTTTACATAATCTGAAAAAAAGAAATAAATTAGTGGTTTGACAATGTTCATAGAATTTTATATCCACAAGAATTTACTCATGACAATAAGACGGTTATAAATTATTAAAATATTTTTAAAATAAAAAATCATTTAAAAACTTAAAAATTGTTAAACTTACTTAACTTATATGTTGTTTTAAATTTACATCTTCTAAAACACATGAAATTGATTACGCATGAGCATACTCGGGGTGGTTTTTGTAACAAAATCCTGATAAAATCTATCGGGTGGGTGTGAATTTGCAACAAAATAATTTATGGGTAAGAATTTCAAACTCAAGGTGATATATGGGGTGGTTTTTACAATTAACCCTATAATTATCTCTGGCATCATCTCATACTTCAATAGTCACGGTGCATATGCACAAGCCTGACGGCTTGAGCTCGGACGCGAGCCATTCATCAGACCCACCCGGTGCGCCGGCGGGGTCATACACCAGCGTGCGGTACCCGGGCTCTTCCTCCGCAGAGAAGAGCAGCACCTTGCCGGCGAGCACCCCAAGGCAGAACCGGGTCCTGGAGCTGCCCGTGAGTGGCACGGGGACCCTCTGCCAGGACCCGTCCCCCGGGCTGAACACCGCAAGCGTCCTTTGGTTCTTCCACTCCACGCAGAACAACCTCCCGGCCACCACGGCGTGGGAGGTGACCATCACGCAGCCCTTCTTCTTGACCTCGTCCCAGGCACGGCGGCGCGGGTCGTACACGTCCATGGACCGGGAGTTGCCGATGGTGAAGCTCGAACGGCCGCCCAGGATGAAGAGCCGGCTGCCCAAACCGCAGCCGAAGCAGCCCCACCGCGGCCTGCGAAGGCTCTCGATCAGTGTCCACCTGTTTTGCCGCGGAATGTATGCCTCCACGCTGCTCAGGCTTTCACCGGCTGGCCCGAACCCACCGGCTACGTAGATCGTGCCGGTGAGCTCTGCGCAGGCGAAGTCGCGTCGCGCAATGTTCATCCTTGCAAGTGCAGTCCACCTATATGAAATTTCAGCAGAATAAATCAGCGTTTCCAAGTGATAAGTCTTCTTCAGGTTCACAAAACTAGTAGATAATAAATATAGGAGGTTTTTTTGTTCCACAATACTGGCAAGTACTTTTGGCAAACTACTGGGCAGTAGTTTAAGGGTATTTTCGTAATTACACTTTTAATTAAATGACTTATATTCTTTTCATAAAATAAATATTGGGGATATGAACCATAACATTATTGAAAGAGTAATATTGAACATATTAATTAACATGAAAGATTGTTTGAAACACCAATTTTGGTTTATATTATGATTAAAAATAAGAACTTATACCATTGTAACTCAATCACTTTGACGATATTTACCCGTGAGATACTGGCCAATATTTATTGATTTCTGATATCAAATCTATACAATTGAATCAAACTTACAGTATTGTGGACCGAAAAACTCCTAGAAAATAAAGCTATCTTGCAACATAAGAATTGAACTTCTCTGGTGCTTGTAATAAAGATGTAATAATCATACCTGTTCAAACATGCATCATACTGGTAAACCTCATCAGAAACAGATTCCTTCCCATGGTCCACTGCGTAGCCACCCATGACGAGGAGCTTCCCACCAAGAACTGCCACGCCAAACCCAGCCTTTGCCAGTCCAGGCATAGGAGGAAGCATCCTCTTCTTCTGATTAGGGCTCCCTAGCACCTCCCAACGGCTTCGCTTCCCTTCTGCCTCGGCTGTCAGGACATAAATCCACTCTTCAAGCTTCCCAACTTCCTTCCTAACAGCTATAAACTCCTGGCTCGTGATGAATGCCATCCACCTTCTCGATACGGCTCCCATGGCAGGGAAATAGGTCCGAGGCACAAGAGCAATGCATACCTTTGCAAGGTCGTCAGGCAAACCCGGTATCAGTGCGCTGAAATAATCACTTCCCTTTTGGACCATTGTTGTCTTGGAGAGGTGTTTCTGCCCGGCTTCAACTGCGACCTGCACTCTAGCACCGAGGAACGGCTGTGGTGGAATAGGTGGTCCGATAAGTGCAGGCATCATCCGATGCGCGCGGCACCAAAGGACCTTTATTTTTGATCTAGATACTCCCCTCGAACACGAAATGGCAATACCAATAGTTTTTTGTGCTTGTTGTAGTTGCTTATTTATTAATTAGTTGCTATGAGTGCTGGTGATCCAAATAAAAAGTTCATGGTACCCATCGCTAATAGGAATTGCAAGGGATACCGGTTTGAGTGGTACGGAAATGAGATTCTTCAGCTTAGATTTCTCTGTCTCTGTCGTTCTGGCCCTATCAAATGCCATCCGACAGCGAAAGGCTTCGGAGTGGTTTCCCTTGGTCGAATGCAGCGCCGTGGTCTTTCTGTTGGTTATGCAGGAGCAGGTTCCTCTATCAAACATTGGCCCTCTGTATCTACAGGAAAGTATTCTACTATAATAATAGAATAGGTAGTTATGCATCAACAGTGTGTTAGTTGCGAAGAACATTGATCATATATATACATACATACCAATAGTTCAATGACAGTTAACCACCAGTGCTTTCCATTTTCACCCTGGCTTATTACCTACAGGAAACAAATAAGTTTTCATTACAAACTAAATCATTCCATTACTCCTAGACAGATATAAAGTTCATGGACTTAACTTCCTTTGTGCATAGCCCCAAACCAGACCACAGCTGAAAAATCATATATTTGAAACGAGACAGATACTCAGACAAGTGTCTCTGGTATTTTGTAGGCATCAAGAACCGATAGGTGAAATGAAAAGAATAATGTCAGGTCCATATAGTTCCAAGCAGTTTGAAAAAATGAAACAAGGTAATCGGGCAAGTTTGGACTACGAATTGGAGCTTGGGCTGGGCGTTTGAGCACATACATATTCTGTTCCAGTCGAAACTGAACTAATTAATGGATCGAATCAAGATTTCATCGGTAATAGTAAAGCATCAGGGACATGGTCACTCAAATCCAAGCACCTGGAACCGTTTACTTCACAGCAAAGTCCAAGCTCAAGAGCTTGCATGCTGAAAAGAAGGGACAACATACCTGCAGCAGGGGATTCTCTACAAGACAGGAGCACTTCAAATGGCTACCGGGATTCCGGAGAGAACATAATGGACGGGACAGAGAAAGACTGAAGGAAGACGACGCGACGGTGGTGTCGGCTCCCGTGACGGTCGTTCGTTATATAACAGTGGCAATTCGTTGGAAAATGGTTTGGCACTGGGATTTTCTTTTGACTTGTGTAATATATTGACGTATAAATGTAGCTCTCTTGGTCAGAAACAGAAAACAAATTTTGGGATAGATATATACTGCCTTCGTAAAAAGACCCTCAGCAAAACGAAGAGGTGCCATACTCAAGTCAATCTGTCTCGCTGACAGCCGCCATGGCCCATGGATCAATGGATGTCTGATGTCTCAACCTTCCGTGAGGTGAAACGGCGATAAGGGCAAAGTCAAATATCATAACCTGTGCACTTCTCTTGTTTTCAAAACAAATGGTCGGCGAGTCAGTGCTACGCAAGCAAGCTTATCTAAATGGAGCGAGAACAGGTGCAGCAGTACGGCAAGAGTAGGCTGATAAGCTATGGTTGTTCGGTGGATACGTGCAAGTTGTACATACTTATATATCAGTAGTGAGGAGTGCTAAATCAGTTAGGCCTTGAGACTCATTTTAGGTACAAGCCTTCCTCAGTAATGGTTTTTGCTTTCTTCTGTTTATATTTTTTTTACTTGCTCATGAATTTGTAATTTATACTTACATTTATTTATAATATTTAACCAGGGAGGCCTTACCCTTCCCGTTTCCTCAAATAAAACAAATAAAAAAAATCCACTGGACTTTTCACACCTTCCAATACTCCAAAATCCTGTAATTGTTTTCGTCCGTCTCGCTACTCCTGATAAATAGATTAAAGTCCATTTATTTATGCACATCTCAGGTTCGCTCATCATATGATCTTTGCCTAGAATAATAATGTTACTATAATTAATGTTCACATTACAATTAGTAACATGCTTTATGATCTGTTGAGATATTGTCTTGAAGCAAGGACACTGACATTTCTATGTCAATAACTCAAGATTAGGTAGCATGCATGAAAACTCAATTCGACAGGCTCCATAAAAATATCTGGATATGACAGACGTAGTAAGCAGGTTAACTGCCACGTAATGTATGAAGCAGCTTCTGTCCAAAAGGATTTGACTTTTGATAATTTGACTTTTATGCTTTTAGTTGCTGATAGCCTTATCCATGAGGTGGAATGAATGTGGCGATCCAACAGGGCATGGTACATTTCTGTGCGTCTGAGTCCACTTTGTGGAAGGATTTGATAATTAATTCATATGCTACTTCAACAAAATACCATCCAATCTGTTCTTTGAAGTCGTATAAGTGAACTGCCAGAGAGTTGAGTTTTGCTGACACATATATGAAAATGAAATGAGACGCACATACGTGACACCTTCATATCCTCTTGTCTGACCCAACCAAGGATAACAAGAAATGTCCACAACTTTTCAAGCTGAAAGAAATCCACAACTTTTCAAGCTGAAAGAAATCCACAACTTTACGAGCTGAGAGTAACTAATCGCAAAAGAAAGATTCTCTTCTAAACAGTAGGAAACGGAAATCAACAACCACCGTGAAAGTGCAGATAATTTGTTTTGTTATTATTTTCCGACAGGAGTGTAGGTTAGTTTGTGGTACTGATAAAACTACTTGCAGCTTGCACGTAAATGATTGTGAAAACGATGCTCCTTCCATAGAGACAAAAAGTGACGCCGGGAAAATGTCAAATGTGAGCATGTTATGCAATCCTCTATAATTAACCTTGTCCTGTTGTGGACAAGAGGTACCGCTGGCAGCAAAGGCTTGGTTTTGGAATGAATTTTAGAGTAGATAAAAAAAGAAGAAATTTCATGGCACGGCAGCCATGCGGGAAGAAGAGAAATCCTAATTCATTAAGAGAGAGGAATAAGCGCCTTCGCCGACGGGGAATCAAACGCGGGTACGCTCGGAAGCATGGCAGCGCCTTATCCAACTGAGCTATTGATAGAAAATTAGGCATTTTCATGCTGAATTTAATCCATATTATTAGCAGCATATATGTGTCGGCAAGTTAACGATTCTCAGTTCACCAGTTAATTTCGCAAAGAAACCGGTAAACAAAAGAGAAAATTTCTTGTATGGCCTCCAAAAAGATGTGACTTCCTTCTATGGCCTTAAAAAATGAAAGTTCCCTATGAGGCCCAATTTCGTTTTTCAGTTTCCTCTGTGGCCCTTCCGTCCATTTCAGTGACTACCGGTGTTAAGTCCAATGTAAAAAGACAGTTTTACCCCTAAAATGAAATAAACTTATTTTTTTTTACAAAAAATGTTCTGCTGGAAGTATTTATTTTCTAGTTGTTGTATAAATACGAAACATGTATTTCGGCTTGTTTAAAAATTGAACTGGATCGAAATTGCACACTATTCAAAATGAAAAAATAGTGTGCAAATTTATAAGGAAATTCAAAAAGAAAAAATAGTGTGCAAATTTGATCCAGTTCAATTTTTAAACAAGCTAAAAATTAAAACAAGCCAAAATACATGTTTCATATTTGTACAACAACTAGAAAATAAATACTTCAGAACATTTTTTTTGTAAAAAAATAAGTTTATTTCGTTTCAGGGTAAAACTGTCTTTTAACATTAGACTTAACACCGTTAGTCACCGAAATAGACGGAAGGGCCACAGAGGGAACTGAAAAATGAAACTGGGCCTTATAGAGAAGTTTCATTTTTTGGAGGCCATAAAAGGAAGTACCATCTTTTTGAAGGCCATACAGAAATTTTCTCTAAACAGAAACAAGATGAGGGTGTACCCTAGGGACCGAGTGCTGGAGGCACGGGCGGCTCCATTCGCACCGATCCGCTTGAAGTAGTCATTCAAAATCATTGCAGGACGAGGTACGTAGTGCAGTCCCTCGAGCAGGCGGTGTTGTCGATCGGGGTTGCACCGCACCGGAAGAGGATTGGGATCACCGGGAAGAAGCGAGAAGTCACGCTTGATGGCGCTACCCAAAAACCTGATCGCCCGCACACCCGAGCAGATGTCGCCTTACGGGAGAGGTTTCGGAGGCCTGCTCTCCCGATGTTCACGTGCGCGCGGATCGCTAGGACAGGGAAAACTTAGAAAGCAACTCAAGAGGAAGATGGAAAGGTTCTCTCAACTCAACCGTGTGTAATACGAGTGTAAGGGAACACATTATATAGTGAGTCGTGAATTAATGGAAATCAATACGCTCCGCAATCAATTTAGTAACGGAAGGAATAAGCACAATTTATTCATTTTCATAACTGAAATATTGATTACGATTGTTTCCAAAACATTCAAAGCAATAGCGGGGTGAGATTGACTCCTTCGACCTCTGCGAGCGAGGTTGGGTTGCTTCTACCTCACTCAACCCCGAGCGGATGGTTCCGCCTCGCTCGACCCCGAGCGGATAGGGTCGATTGCGTTCCGTCTTGCTCGAGTCCGAGCGGATGGTTCCACATCGTTCGACCTCGAATCCATTCGGTGCCATAACATTAAATATGAGCCTAGACTATTTAGAATTAATATAAATAATTAAGGGCTTAAAGGCTCATAATATTCAAGAATCCCCACCAAGACTAGTGCTCATACAAAATGCTCTCGGAAAACTTCCTCTTATTTTATATATCGGTGTTTCGATGGAGACCGTTAAGTTGAACATCCAGCTAGGACAAACGTTACACCTTTTCACAACCGATCAATGGACTAAGCCTTGAATTGATAGTTTTGTGCGAAAAAGGTTTCATCAAAGCCCTTTATCGATACAAGGTTGCCATGAGCATCCCCTGTAGTTGGAGCGTATAAGTCATACTCCTAGCCCATTCATGAGTATCTAGAGTTTTCCACCAACTCATAGACTATGATTAGTAGTCGGACTCATATAGGTGTGTTCCTCAAAAGATATCCTTTAGGATGATATCTTTGCTTCTCATAAGCCCATTGGAATACATTAAGGTTTAAAACCAACCTACCATATAGTATTAGGAAAGAAGTACATCCGAGATGGACCAATAAAGGGTCTTTCCTCTCGAACTAATTCTAGCTCGTTTCGCCATTCCACTTCACAGGATCACCGATCACATGGAACAGGTTGCTACTGAAATAGTCCATCGGGTGGGTCTCATTCCCATCTCACTCGATGCACTATCTATCACATTACGTGATAGCCCCTTTGTAAATTGATCTGCCAGATTTTTAGACGTATCGATATAGTCCAACGACATTAATCCGGAGTTTCTCATTTTTCCGACAGATTTTAATCGCCTTTTAACATGTCTTGATGACTTCATGTTATCATTAGAACTGTTCACCTCAACTATCACGATCTGGTTGTCACAATTCATGGAAATGGCTAGTATAGGTTTTTGAACCACCGGTAAATCCATAAGGAAATAATGAAGCCACTCAGCCTCAATGCTAGCGGTATCTAATGCTGTTAGTTCTGCTTCCATGGTTGACCTCGTTAATATGGTCCGCTTGACAGACTTCCAGGAAACAGCGCCACCACCAAGTAGAAACACAAATCCACTCGTGGCATACATTTCATCGGAATCGGATATCCAGTTGGCATCACAATATACCTCTAGTACCCTTGGATACCCGGTATAGTGAATGCCATAGCTCATTGTACCCTTTAGATAACGCATTACTCTCTCAGGAGAATGCCAATGATCATCTCCCGGGTTTGATACAAATCGGCTCAATTTGCTCACAGCAAAAGAGATGTCGGGCCTCGTAGCATTAGCTAAATACATGAGCGAACCGATGATTTGGGAGTACCTTAATTGATCCCTTGCTATTCTCCAATTTTTCCTCAACAAGACACTAGGGTCATAAGGTGTTGGAGCAGATTGACGATCGCTAAACCCGAAGCGACTCAAAATCTTCTCCACATAGTGGGACTGCACAAGAGTAACCCCACCATTACCTTCTCTCATTAGCTTGATGTTAAGAATAACATCAGCTTCTCCCAAATCTTTCATCTCAAAATTATTAGACAGAAAATCTTTTACCTCAATCACATTAAGGTTGGTCCCAAAGATTAAAATGTCATCAACTTATAAACATAAGATAACTCCCTCACCCCAACCATATAACAATAATACATACATTTATCAGCTTCATTTACAACAAAACCAGCTGATATTAAAGTTCTTTCGAACTTCTCATGCCACTGCTTAGGAGCTTGTTTAAGGCCATACAGGGATTTCAAGAGTTTACACACCAAACCCTTTTGACCATCTATCACAAACCCATCAGGCTGATCCATATAGATCTCCTCATCTAGATCTCCATAAAGGAAAGCTGTCTTAACGTCCATTTGATGAACGAGAAGACCATGTGAGGCTGCCCGGGAAAGTAATACTCGGATCATGGTCAAACGAGCAACGGGTGAGTAGGTGTCGAAATAATCTTCACCTTCTTTCTTTGAATATCCCTTTACAACAAGCCTTGCCTTGTACCTCTCCATAGTACCATCTGGCCTAAGCTTTTTCTTGAACACCCATTTGCAACCTATGGGTTTGCAACCATAAGGACGCTCAACAACTTCCCAAGTACCATTAGACATAATAGAATCCATCTCGCTCCTTCATCGCTTCCTTCCATAGGTCACCATTAGGTGAGGCATATGCCTCCTCAACAAGATCTTGGGTGTGTCATCCATAAGGTACACAATGAAGTCATCACCAAAGGATTTTGCAATCCTCGGTCTCTTACTCTTTCGAGTGACTATATCGTCATCCTCGGGATTATTATCATGGGTTCCTCATTGTATATAACTGGTGTAGAAAATTCATGGGGAATTAAGGATTCATGACTGGAAATGCTATTTTTATTTTTCATAGGAAATTTTCTCTAAAAAAATGTAGCATCTCTAGACTAAAAAATCTTACCGACATCCATGTCTGCTACTCTAGATTTAACTATTAAGAATCTATAACCCATGCTATCATTAGCATAGCCTAGGAAAACACGGTCAACAGATTTAGGTCCAAGTTTGCGCTTCTTGTTGATCGACACATTCACCATGGCCAAACAACCCCAAGTGCGCAAATATGAGAGATTTATTTTCCTTTTAAACCATTCCGAATGGTGAAATTTCTTTATTCTTCGTGGGCATTCTATTTAGGACATGGCTTGCCGTCAAAACTGCCTCACCCCACCATTCCTTAGAAAGTCCCGCGGTCTGCAACATGGCATCAACCAAATCGGTTAGAGTGCGGTTCTTTTGTTCGGAAATCCCATTTGATTCAGGTGAGTAAGGCCGGTGTCCTTTCATGAATAATTCCATGCTCAGGTAGAAGTCAGAAAATTCATTAGAAAAATATTCTCCACCACGATCGGACCTTAATCGTTTAATTTTCCTCTCAAATTGGTTTTCTACTTCAGCTTTATAGATCTTAAAGTAATGTAACGCTTCATCATTCATTTTTCACAAATAGATATAGCAAAAACGAGAGCAATCGTTTATGAGAGTCATGAAGTATCTTTTGCAACCTTTAGTCAAAACACCATTCATCTCGCACAAATCAGTATGAACAAGTTCTAATGTCTCTAAGTTTCTCGTCTCCGCAACCTTGTGAGGCTTACGAGGTTGCTTAGATTGCACACATGCATGACATTTGGAACCTTTTACTAAATTAAATTTAGGAATTAAATTTAGATTTTCTAACCGTGACATACAACCAAAATTAATATGATAAAGCTGTGAATGCCAAACATTCGAATCATTCAAATTAAGACATTCTTTACCACATTATTACAAACATTGTCATGTAAAGAAAAACAGAACAAGCCTCCGCACTCATAGCCTTTTCCAACAAATGTACCATACTTAGAGAGTACACATTTATTTGACTCGAGCACAATCTTATAACCATCTCTACAAAGTATAGCACAATCTTATAACCATCTCTACAAAGTAGAGAGCCACTAACTAGATTTTTATTGATTGAGGGGACATGCTGGACGTTCTTCAAAAGCACAGTCTTTCTCGAAGTAAGATTCAGAGAGACCGTACCCACACCAAGAACACGCGCATGTGATTCGTTCCCCATCAACAAAGATCCAGTTACGCCGGCCTGATAAGAAGAAAATAAAGAAATATCAACACATACATGAACATTAGGCCTAGTGTCCATCCACCACTCAGGCGAATGACAGATTGAACAAACAGTAGGTAAAAAGTTACCATACTCCGATATTCCAACAGTCTTGCTAATGACTATGTTTGCTGATTTCTTTGGCTGAAGAAATTTGTGCCCTGGGCACGCACTTGCCCAATGCTCAGTGCTACCACAAACAAAACAACCAAATAAAACAACCATGGTTCTTTTCCTTTCCTTTTTTCTTCTTGAACGTGGTAGTCTGCTTTGGCTTCTCATTCTTTTCCTGTTTTTTTATTATGAGATGCATTGGAGTTTTTCTTCCGTGCCATATTGGCAGTAGAAGACTCAACACCTTTCCCTCGCGTGTCTTTTGCTCTCGCCCTCTTCTCAACATCAAGAGTCCCAATAAGATTAGTCACGCTAAACTCTTGCCTCTTGTGTTTTAGAGAAGTAGCAAAATCCTTTCAAGATGGTGGTAATTTGGAAATAATACCTCCAGCCACAAACTTATCAGGCAACACGCATGGAAATTCTTCGAGTTCTTTTGCTAGTGATTGTATCTCGCGAGCTTGTTCAACCATAGAATGGTCCTCTAGCATTTTGTAGTCATACAGCTGCTCCATGAGATAAATTCACTCCCAGCATCGGAGACACCGAACTTAGCATCCAAAGCATCCCACAATTCCTTGGCAGTTTTAATGTGATGTAGGAATCGACGTATTTGTCAGCGAGAGCGCTAATCACACCACTTCGAAACAGGTTATCGGTAGCCTCGAACACAGTTTCATCGCTTCCCCTGCGTGACGTGATAGCAATTCATCGCTGACAACCACCTCTTGTAAAACGTACCATCAAAATTGTCGGGTTTCAATGCAGTAGCAAATCCTCTTAACAGAAAATTGCCAATCAGGTTTTTGGATTGATAGAAAATTAGGCATTTTCATGTTGAATTTAATGCATGTTATTAGCAGCATATATGTGACGGCAAAGTTAACGATTCTCAGTTCACCAGTTAATATCGCAAAGAAACCGGTAATCAGAAGATGAGGGTGTACCCCGTGGAGGGACCAGTGTCGGAGGCACCGGCGGCTCCATTCGCACCAGTCATTGTACGTTGCTTGAAGTAGTCGTTCGAAATCGTTGTAGGACAAGGTACGCAGTGCAGTCCCTCGAGCAGGCGGCGTCGTCGATCGGGGTTGCACTGCATCGGGAAGAGGATTGGGATCGCCGGGAAGAAGCGAGCAATCGCGCTTGATGACGCTACCCAAAAACCTGATCGCCCGCACACCCGAGCAGATGTTGTCTTACGGGATAGATTTCGGAGGCCTGCTCTCCGATGTTCCGTGCACATGGATCGCTGGGACGGGGAAAACTTAGAAAGCAACTCAAGAGGAAGATGAAAAGATTCTCTCATCTCAACCGTGTGTAATACGAGTGTAAGGGAACACATTATATAGTGAGTCGTGAATTAATGGAAATCAATACGCTCCGCAATCAATTTAGTAACCGAAGGAATAAGCACAATTTATTCATTTTCATAACTGAAATATTGATTACGATTGTTTCCAAAACATTCAAAGCAATAGCCCGCCTGCCTCGACCCTCGGGGTGAGATCGACGCGTTCGACCTCTGCGGGCGAGGTCGGGTTGCTTCTACCTCACTCAACCCCGAGCGGATGGTTCCGCCTCGCTCGACCCCAAGCGGATAGGGTCAATTGCGTTCCGTCTTGCTTGAGTCCGAGCAGATGGTTTCACCTCGTTCGACCTCGAATCCATTCGGTGCCATAGCATTAAATATGAGCCTAGACTATTTAGAATTAGAGCTCCTTTACGGTACATACTACCATCAGATCTGTATCTGGTGGTACTTGTAATCTAACGGCTTAGATTAATTTACATCACATCACTATTACCACTAGTACTATTAGGTAGTACTAATGGTACGAGGGTATTTTTAGAAGAATAAAATAGTGCGTATTATAATAGTTTTGTATTACTTAAAAGAGATCGAATTGTTTCAAAAAAAAAGATTGACTTGAGGAAAATTTAATTCAATTTTTGTGAATTCAAAATTTCCCAAATTTCAAATGTGAACTTAATTTTTTTTGAATTTCAAATTTGGCAAAATTCAAAACTGAATTACCCAAATTTATTTATTTATTGAATTTCAAATTTTGCAAATCTCAAAATTGAATTACCCAAATTTATAATTTTAATTCAAATTCTACAATTTCAAATTTGAATTTGAATTTTGTGAATTTGAATAGTTTTAGATTTAGAATTTGAATTTTGATTTTTGTGAATTTAAATTTCTCAAATTTAAGACTTATTTTTTTCTTGAATTTCAAATTTGAATTATAATCTAATGATTTCAAATCTGAATTTGAATTTTTGCAGATTTATAATTTTGCAAATTCGAATTGAATTCATTGAATTTCATGAATTGAAATTTCTGAAATTTGAAAAAAATCTTGAACATCGGAATTGAATTTGAATTTCCTGATTTTCAAATTCATGAATTTAAATCCAATCCATGAATTTCAAAGTTTAATTTTATAAATCGTGAATGGCAAGAAAACATAGTTCAATTAAAAACTGTACAATTATGAAAATACCCTAAACAGTACCACCCTAGTGGCAGTATGTACCATAAAATTGTTATAGAATTAATAGAAATAATTAAGGGCTTAAAGGCTCATAATATTCAACAGCTATCACTCAGTTCTAAAATTTAGAGCAGATATATGGGTATGGCTGTGCTATGGAGGTATCTCAAGAGAATGGCTAGACAAGTTCCAACGGAATCATCATCACAAAAAAAGGAAATAATCTAAATGAACTCTCTTCGGCAAAAATGAATCCTAAATGGAAAGGAATTTGTGTTTTGAAAAGTGAGAAATGAAGGATAATCCTTTGGGAGAAATTTCCTTGTGAGGTTTTCACTATATCTAGCTTCAGTTGTTTGTGAAATAGTTCAGATTAGCTATTCTTATGTTGTACCTGTTATTTCAACTACCAGGATATTCAATTCTATAATATAGACTTGCAATCTCATGCTAGCTCCTCCATTTGACAAACAGGACTCAGAAGACGAAGGAATGATATGCATTCTCTGCACATGGACTTACATCAAATCTATCTGTTGTTGATAGTTTAGAAATTGATAGTTTATGGCTTCATTGAGTTAGATTTATGGCTGAGCAATTTCAGCAAGTAAATGAAGGAACATCAACGGCTGCACCTTTATCTGTAGTTGGTAGTTATGAATTGATTGTTTTATTTGGTAGTAGTTTCTGACAACTAATATGTTACATGAGAAGTTCAAGAATTTTGTTCATGCAAAGTCCGGGTTGCCTTGCTTGTGATTGTAAAGGATACACAATTAAATCTGTGCTATATCTCTCAATGTGTAATATGCTTTTCTCTAATGTCAAAATTGTTATCATGACGGATGAGGTTCCAAAGATTTTTTTAATGCTATGATGCGTTATCTTTGACGGGTACCCGTCAGGATAAATGTAATTCCTAAATCTGGCTGGACTTTTATTTTCTGTGGATCGTCCGTTAGAGAATTTCATCACTAAAAACATTTCTGTCGGTTTCCCGTCAGGAAAATTGAAAAAGTAGTTTTGTGACAGGTGCCGACAGAAAAATAATCTATGATGGTTTTTGCATATTTATGAGGGTATTTGCCCGTCATTAAAGATCCAGTTTCTGGAAGTGAAAGAGTGTTTTACATATTACTCTGAAACAAAAGAATACTATTGCACTATATGATTTAAATATTTTTTTTAAATTTTGAAAAGAGACATTATTTAGCAATGGTCTTTGGCATGTGAGGACTGAGGGGAGGACATCTTGTTTGGTATCGATCTTCTAGCATGTGCTATTAGGCCATTGGGTTGGGTATGAAGCCTCTAAGTAATCTTTTAGGCCTCACACAGATATGATATGTTGGGTTATGTCTTCAAGTTGTCAAAGTTTGTGCACCCACTGTGAAGTAAAGATACAACTATTAATGTGCCATGGAGAATATTTTTGGCTTTAGTCCTACATCATCTCAAGATGATGGATCATACCTTGAAAGTGTTGACGTCAAAAGTCGCCAACACACCGTTGTCCGGAGAGTCCACCGAAACCCCGGCTGACGCAGGGCCCTGTGCTCCCAACGGACCGGCTCGGCTCGCCGATTCTCGTGTGCGCTGGTGCGTGCCGGATGGTTTTCCTGCAAACCAACAAAGACAATAAAAAGTGTAAAATTCCGGGTCATCGGCCCGGATAGGCCGATGTGCAGCCGTGACCGGTTCTGGCGTAAGATAGACAAAATCGGCCATTGATCGGGAGTAGCATAGCCCATCCATTTTATGTATTAAATGCCAGGCAAGCGAACCGTGATACAAACGATACGAAATCGGCCGATGCTATAACATGCGATCGGTGGCTAGCAGCCGATTTCGTCGGTGAGCAATCAAATCATTAAGACCTTACAGGGATGCATTATCTAATAAAATATAAACAAGGTAATTATTAATAGGATGTAACTAATTTGATAGCAAAAGGATGGTTCAATCATCAATCGGAGCGATAAATCGGCCGATCGGGCATCCGGCCGATTCTGCCATGGATTATAGCAGTGAGTTATTAGATCTATCTAGATGGATAATGATGATCAACGAAATTATACTAATAACTCAGGTTCAAAGGCAGCTTTAACAGATTTGGTCGCTAATTGAACATGAAACAGCTAATGAACGTGATAAACAATCGGCTAAACACTCCGAAAGAACAAGTAAGACAAATACAACCACACGGATCCGAATCGACCGATCGCTCCAACAGGACAAGTCAACCGATGGCACACGATCGGACCAGGTCTAACGGCCGCGCACGCCCGGCCGGTTCAGGACAAGCATAATCATAAACGCCTTAACTATGAAAGTAAATCTACATCCCATCCAATCGGCTGCATGCGCCTAGGACAAGTCAACTATCGCAAAGGCAAACACAGGACACGTCAACCGAATCCGCACGATCGAATCGGCTAAGATGTAAGAGGAAGTTCATAGCGGCTATCGTGACTCGAACGACCAGATCCGAGCCAATCGGCGTTGTGAGCAAAGGCTGGGACGGGGAGGCAGGACGAGTCAAACTACCTCCACCACGAGCCCGGACCAGGTCGACTTGACTCATCCCGGCCGATACTCACTACGACGGTCGAAAACAGATCTGGTCGCCGGATAACTAGCAATTAAGTCATCTAATTACGAACAATGCGCCGAGAATTAGACGACATAATTACCTTGTCAAGCCGACTTGTTGTCGACCGGAGCCCCGAAGATCCCCGCACGAAAACGAGTAAAGACTTGACAGAAAATTAGGGTTTGGCGATGCGCCGAAAGTTGTATTGGATGTGAATCAAGTTTACATGTTACATCCGAGTATGTATTTATACTCGGCACAAAGAATCCTACTCGGACCCTCTTCGGGCCGATTTCCTAACCGACTAGGATCTCTTTCCAAAAATTAAACTATTATTTCTAATTTTACAACGTGGGCCAGGCCCATCAATGTTATGCTCTTCTCGTTGGCGTCGCGCACGATTCCCGGGAGGGACGCCCCTTTACTCGCCCAAGCGACCGTCGGCCTTCCGCCCACCGGCCCTTTTTGACCTACGATCGCCGACAATGGGTCCCTTGGTCAAAAACCGGCGTCAACACATGTCCCCCGGTCCGGGGTATGCAACGCATGCGTCGGACTGATTTATCCTCTTTTCTCGCGCCGGTTTTACTCCCCGTCACTTCTCCATAAAACCCAGGGCCACCCCGGTCATTTCCCATCTGTTTCTTCTCCTTGGCTTTCATCTTCACCTGTTCTAGCGACCTTTGCCTTCTCGAGCCTTTTCAACTTCTCACCGCGCCGCCGCCGTTTTTTCTTCTCCGGCGACCATGAATCCTCGTCATTGCTGCTGCTTGCGGCTGCCGCCGCCGGCCGCGTCTGCCGCCACCACCAACGCCGTTCCGGAGGTAATGTACATCCGAGCATCTCTCTTTTCTACCTTTGCAATGTTCTTCGTGTTCTTGTTCTTGTTCATTTTCACAATTTATTTCTGTTCCGCTTCTCATTTTAGCCCTATTCCTTGTTTTTAGGAGATCCGGAACCAAGTTGTTATCCCATCTAATATCCCAACTCATTTCTTCTTGGGTCCTATGGGCGATCCCGACCCCACGGATCTCATCCGTGCCGAAACGAACCGGGTCCCGTTTCGGCAACGGTCTCCTCTACCGGCCGAGTGGGCCAACAACTTTCGGTCATGGCCGACTCCCGTTGCAGGATGGCGCGATTGGTATAACCGAGTATCGGCCGTCCATCAGCAAGGTTGGGCCAATATCGGCATCGCCCACGCCATCAAACTCTCTCCGGCCGATCACCACAAGAATGAACCGTTGTCGGCGGCAGCTTCTTATCTCCGGTCGGATGCCCCGAACTCGCTTCATGTTCGGCCACGGCCCGGCTACCATGACCCTCCCGGACACGGTCATGTTGGCCGATCCGAACATCACGGGGAGGCCACTCCGGATGCTGTCCGCATTAAGTCCTCCCACCGGATCAATCCTAAGGACACCAGGGGTTGGAAGGTCTATATTCGGACTTACAACAATGGGCACGGCACGGTCGATCGCCGCGAACATGTCGCCATCCTCAACATGTGGCTCGACCACTTCTTCTTTTGTGGGGTCAGCGTGAGCCCCACAACTTTCTGCCGATGGCCGATGTACTGGCCGACAGCCATGCCCTTCCCATGGGCAAGTATCTTCCGGGGTCGGCGTACCTCCTTCTTCACCAGGTTTCGGTGGAGTTGCGTTCGGCCGATCGATCAAGAACCTGGGTGGCCCTTGATGGTTTATCCAAATGTGGTTGTCCCTTCATACCACCAAGGCCATCGATTTGGACCTCGGTGCGCTCACCTTCCCCGGCAACTACGCCGAATCGGCCACGCCCGATTCAGCCGGTGTATTTCTTTCGGGGAAGCGTTATCCATGGCACCAGGGGCTGCTATGTCGGATGACAACCTGGCGTATTGGTTCGTCGCTCTCTACAAGGGCCTCAACAACGAAAGTACGGATTGGTACCCGTACATCGATTTCTTCGAGAAGGGATATGACACTCCTTTTCCGATCGATCCCACCTTCCCAACGGCCGACGGGGAGGCGGTCAAGATCTTCACCACCTGCCTCCGCCCCTGTCTGCTGCCGACGGGACTCATTGCTCGGGAGCAAGGCTTTCGCTCCTATGAGTTCTACCATCCGTCGGTGGCGGCCCGCCAACTCGGCTTCGGCCGGTTGCCCCCAGCCTCTTCTATGTGGGGCAAATAAAGGCGCGGGCTAACGTCGACAACGCCATTCGGTGGAATTGGCTCGTCGGCCGCACCGCCGATGTCGTCACCGGCGACTTAGCCGGATTTTCCCGGCGCCCGGAGTACCCGCCTTTTTGACCGCTGGTGGGGCGAGTGGAACCGGCACCTCCGCAGCCGGAACACTCGCTTCCTTCTTCTCCGGCTTAGTCCCGAGCGAAGCTTTTGCCGAGGTACGTGTAGCCGATTTATTTCTGTAAGGCCGATTTTATAAATGAAATCGGCCACTCCAAATGCTCACCCTTGTATATTCTTTTCAGTCGGACACGGAGGAGCCGCCGACCCGGAGCATCGGTGGCCGGCCGATTGCATACTTGATGCCGAGCCCAATTGTTCCAAATATCGGCTTCACCGATCGCACTCCTGCCCAAGCTTTTGCGGCGATGAGTCGAGGGCACCAGCTGCCCGCAAGGCCAAGACTAAAACAGCCGCCCTCGAAAGAGGAAGGCTAATGTGCCAGCTGCAGGGCCGACTCAAGCCCCGAAGCGACACCGCGCGCTGCTAAAGCAGCCCGTGCGCCCGTCCGACCCGGACTACTTCGATGAACCATCACCGCTGCGTCAGGTCATTATTGCATGATCGCCGATTCCCTTTTCACTTTACATACTGTCTAACTATGAGTTCTTTGCAGGAATCGACGGTTCTTCCTCCTCGGGCCCGGACACCAACGCCCGATAGGCCGACCCGCCTATCAACTCCTCCACGGGCCAGGACGCCGACACCCGAAAGGCCGACCCCGTAGCTCCGGAATCGGCAACCGTACCAAGCCGGGCCGATCCAAATCTTACGGAGAGCTCTACTCGCTTGGATCGGCTCGCGTCTCCTGAGGTCGCCGCCGAAGCCGAACAAGCTGGCCGTGTGTCGCCCACGGCCTCTCCCCAAGGCACCGCTGCCGATGAAGAATCGGTCGGCCGGGAGCCGCCCGCGGCTACTGCTCGTCGATGAGCTTGCCGATGAGCCCGCCGATGAGCCCGCCGAAGCTGAACAAGCTGGCCATGTACCCGATGCCGCCTCCGAAGATGCCACCGGTGAAGGGGAATCGGCCGGCCGAGAGCTGATTGGAACACACGAACCTCGTAGGTTCAATGGCACAGCCGATAGACGTCCGGCCGCTCCGCATCGACGCTTCGCAGGTTTGTTTTTACTATTTCCTTTTTATTTTCTTGATTTGCCTCCGATTATTAGCTTCATTTTATTTTTCTTGGTATTTCGGGCGCTTAGCTTCCCTCGTCCTGCGCCGATTTTGGTATCTTCCTCCGGTCTTACCACCATGAACGAAATCGCGCGCAGGCTCGAGGCCTCTTCGGTCGATCGCTTGGTGGCCGACGCTCACCCCATAAGGGCCCGGTACTTGGAGGTCCGGACTGAGCTCCCGGAGGATGTGCGCGATGCTCGCACCGCGTGGCATACATGGAGTACTGGCAAATGGACTTCACTCGTGCCCAGCAGCGTCCGGCTCGCCACGCGGAGCAGCAGCAAGCTGCGTTACTCGCCGAGAACTCCATCAAGCGCTCCGAGGAGGAGGCCCGGAAGACCCAGGAGATGCAAGAGCAACTCTCAAATCGGCAGGATGAACTGCAGGTAATCAACCAGGAGATTGCCGATTTGAGAGCATCGCCGGCTCTCAAGGAGGAGGCGGCGGCGGCCTTGGAAGCCACTATTGCACGGTTGTCGGTTGACGTGGCGGCTCAACAGAAGACGACGGATGAAGCAATTCAAACGGCCGAGAAGATGGTCGCCGCGGCGCACGCCGATGTCGGCCCCATCGAGGATGACCTGTTGGACATGGCTAAACTCGACTCCATGCTGGCCCGCGCACTATCTCGCCGTCCAAGACTTCTTGTCCCGTGCTCGAGGCGGTCGATTATGCTTAGGTGTAATAGGATTTTTGAACAAAATTTGTTGCGAATATTTTTTGCACTAAGGGCGATATACCATAATATCGGCCATCCGAAGGCGATGTTTAAACATCGGCTAATTTATCGGTGACTCCTCTCGTTTTACTTTCATATTTTTTGGGCTAAGGGCGATACTCTCGGTATCGGCCGTCTCAAGCGATGTGCATCGACATCGGCTGTAGTCTCTTTTAGGCCGAACACTATGAGTTAATCCAAATACTAGGATAATACTGCTTCAAATACTTTCCATTAAGTGCTCGGCCGAATTCTTCCCCTTCTAACTCTTTCAAAATATATGCATTACCCGGTGCCGATCGGCTAATCAAATAAGGTCCTTCCCAATTAGGCGACCATTTACCAAACCGATTGTCCTTCACGCCGATTGGCATCCTAAGCTTCCGGACCAAATCGCCCTCTTTAAACTGTTTCCGCACAACCTTCTTATCATAATGGCGGGCAACCCTCGCCTTATTCTCGCTGTATTTTTTCCAATGCATCCAGCCGATTTTGTACTACATCTTCTAATTCATCCATCATCAATCCGTAGTACTGATCGGCCGAAAGCTTTTGTTGCAACTCAATCCTTCTAGAGCCGATAGTCTGTCTCCCATGGCGATGCGGCTTCGTGCTCATATACCAGCTGATACGGCGCAACTTGCATGGCCCCATGCTCGTGACATACGATAAGCCCACAAAGAGTCCATCAATTTCATGTGCCACTTACGAGGATACTCTTGTATTTTCCGCTTGATTAACTTGATCGGACTCTTATTTGCCGCTTCAACTTGGCCATTGGCTTGGGCATAATACGGCGACGAATTAATCAACTTAATTCCCATCTCATCGAGCAAAAGATTGAAATTCGTCCGACGTGAATACTGATCCTTGATCTGTCGTGATTGTTTCTGGAATCCCAAATCTATAAATGATATGCTCTTTAACAAACGTTATCACGTCGATCGTCGAAACTTTGCGATAGGGTGCCGCTTCAACCCACTTCGTGAAATAATCTGTAGCTACTAATATGTATTGATGTCCTTTGCTTGATGCTGGATTTATCCGGCCGATCATATCCATGGCCCAGCCTCCGAACGGCCAAGGTTTGATTACTGGATTCATAGGCGACGTGAGCGCCTCTCGTATAGGTCCGAATTTCGGCAATCTTGGCAACTTTTATAATATTTAAAACAATCGGCCAACATTGTCGGCCAGTAATAACCAGCTCGCCTTAGCAGCCACTTCATTTTATGGGCCGATTGATGCGTTCCGCAAATTCCATCATGCACTTCGCTCATTACCACTTTAGCCTCGGTGTCATCAATACACTTGAGAAGCACCCCATCAATTGTCTTGAAGAATAATTGATCATCCAACGAACATACTTCAAAGCTTTATACCTTATCTTCTTATCCGTAGGTTGGGATGGATTGCTCAAAAAATTTCGAATTTCCGTACGCCAATCGGCTTCTTCAATATCAGCTATCTCTAAGCTGTTTTCGGCGAGCCGATATCCGGATGCTAAGCTGAGCCAAGTTATTTGCTTCAAAGTTCTGCTCTCTTGGTAAATGGCTGACTTTAACACACTTGAACCTTTTCATTAACTTCTGGCACTTTCTATGATATTGCAACAATATTTCATCTTTACACTCATACTCATCGGCCAGCTGACTCACAACCAACAAGGAATCGCCGAAAATTTCCACAAAATCAGCCCCGGCATCGATGAGTAATTCCAGTCCTTTTAATACTGCCTCGTATTCGACTTGGTTGTTGGTGTGCGCCTCTACTGTAATAGAGTATCCACGTATTGCCCCCGAGGCGACACAACAACCAAGCCGATTCCACTTCCCTCCTTGCAAATTGAACCATCAAAGAATACCGTCCATGGCATCGGTTCAACGTATCCGGCCGAGTGTTCACCGTGTTGCACTATTAAATCAGCCAATACTTGTGCTTTTACTGCTTTGGCCGATTCATAGCCTAAATCAAACTCCGCAATTGCCAACATCCATTTGCCCAACCGGCCTTTGGGGACCGGAGCCGATAGCATATATTTTACGACATCGGCCTGGCAAACGACGAGTACACTCTTCGGCCAACGAGATAATGCCTTAATTTTGTGCATGAAAAATACGGACAGAGACATAACCTTTCCACCTCCGGATACCGTGTTTCTGCGTCAATTAATTTACGGCTGAGATAAAATATGACCCTCTCTTTTCCCTCCTGTTCTTGAGTCAATGCTGAGCCGATGCACCTATCATCGGCCGATAAATATAACTTAAAGGGTGTGCCTGGCTTTGGCGGAACCATCATCGGTGGGGACACCAAATATTTCTTGATATCTTCTAAAGCCTTTTGATGGATCGGCTCCCACCGAAATTCTTGATTGGCTTTGAGTTTCAACAATGGCGTAAACACATCAAGTCGACTGGACAAGTTTGAGATAAATCGCCTAATAAAATTAATCTTGCCGATCGGGGACTGGAGCTTCGTCTTGTTCGTCGGCGGTTCCAACTTTCTCGATAGAATCAATACTCTTAGGACCGACTTCAATTCCCTTTTCATGCACAATAAACCCCAGAAATTGTCCAGCTGAGACGCCAAACGCACACTTGAGCGGGTTCATCTTCGAGCCGTATTGTCTTGTCCTCTTCAACACTTCTCCGAGATCAGCCACATGACTCCCAACCGATCTTGATTTCACCATGACATCATCAATATAAATTTCCACCAATCGGCCGATTAAATCGTGATATATAAAATTCATGGCCCTCCGATATGTAGCACCAGCATTTTTTAGTCCGAAGGTCATAACAACCCACTCATATAGTCCCAACGCCCGGGGCATCCGAACGCCGTCTTCGATATATCTTCCTCGGCCATAAAAATCTGATTGTACCCAGCATTTCCATCCATAAAGCTCAAAATTTTGTTGCCGGCGGCTGCATCAACTAACAAATCGGCATTTGGCATTGGGTACTCATCTTTCGGAGTTGCCTTATTCAAATTTCTGAAGTCAATGCAAACCCGCATCTTTCCATTTTTCTTTTCCACCGGCACAATATCGGAAACCCACTCCGCATATCGGCATGGCCTAATGAAGCCGGCCTCATATAATCTGATAATCTCTTCTTTGACGGCTTCATAATACCTAGGGTCAATTTTCCGAGCCCCACGCTTATATGGCCGATATCCGGGCTTGGTGGGCAACCGATGTTCAACGATCGATCGGCCGAGTCCAGGCATCTCGCTATAATCCCAAGCAAAACAATCTTTAAATTCCTCCAATAAGGCCACTAATTCATCTCTTACTTCTTTACACAATTTTTTGCTAATATATGTTGGCCGAGGCTTGTCTCCATCCCCTATGTCTACCTCTTCTAACTCGTCGGCCGACACAAAACCGTGACCTAATTTCCCGTCTTCCGGCTCGTTAATCGGCCGACTCATCATATCCTCGGTGCGTGTATCGATCGGCCGATTGTCCGTCAATTCTCCTGTGGGGCCCATCGGAGCAGCCGGGGTACCGACCCCCGGTCACAATAACTCCGTCGTCGGTGATGTTTATGGCCTCCGCATCCCAATACGTGCCCGATAAACAAGGCAAGCTCTCTAGACCGGCAAACTCGAAATCGGCGGTTGCAATGGTTACGAGACTTATCAGCTCGCACGATTTCGACCTTGTTGCCGACCCATTGAATCAAACACTGGTGCATGGTTGATGGGATGCAACAATTGGCATGAATCCGGTCTCTCCCCAACAAAGTTGTGTATGCACCTTTCCCGTCGATGATGAAAAAAGTGGTGGGTATGGTTTTGCTGCCCACGAGTGACCTCCATTATTGCGGCCCCACGCACATCTTGGCTTCTCCCGCTGTAATCCTTGAGCGTCGGATTAGCCCTCATCATTTCTTCCGGCGTCTTCCCGAGCTTGCGGTATGTAGTAATCGGCATGACATTGACCGCCGCTCCTCCGTCGACCAACATTTTCCTCATCGGCGACCCATTGACGTAGCCGCTAATGTATAATGCCTTGAGATGCAAATGATCGAGTTGACCGGCTTATCAAATACCGCTGATTCCGGCGTCCACGGAATCTCCGAAATCTCCCCAAGCTGGTTCTTCTTCAGCCGAATTTTCATCGGCCGATCCGACAATCCTGGGCATTAGTGACATCATATTCACCGCGGCTTCAGCCCGTACCACCCGAGACTGTACTTTCGGCCTCCATTGCTTCTTGGGCTTGGGCTCATCATCTTGGTCATCTCCGTAATGCCGTCCACCCTTGATTTCCCGACAACGCATTCTTTGAAGCCTCCTCTTTTGGGTTTCTGTCGAGCAAACCACCGGGCACCACTCGTCCTTCGTTCTCGGTTTGATCACCTCTCGAATCTTCATGGTATTGGTAATCAAACTCTTCTTCATCATTGATTGGCCTCGATCGATCGTGAACGGAGGTTCTCTTTGGCACTACGTATCTTCGTTCATCATATCCGTGATCATAGCCGATCGCTCTTACGGGGGCCGATTGTTGAGATTCATAGTTGCGACCAATCGGCCGTCCCCGGTAACTTGACGACCCGACATCACGATACTCTTCCCGGCTAGTGCACTCGGGACAGTTCTCGATAGATGGAAGCTTCATGTTTCGGTCCCAGACGATGCGAAAGAAAGGACAATCCCGGTGTGGGTCAAAATCTTCTCGGCGGACCACGCTTTGCTCGTACTCGCTGACTTTGACCGATAGATTCCTGTTCACGTGCCGCCCGATCTCTTTCTTCCCTCTCCCTCTTCCTCTAATATCGGCGTATGAAACCAGCTGATCCACCGCCGATGGTATTGATGTACATCGTATTAGCCGGGAAAGGGTGCCCATCAACTTTCATCTTCTTCTTTACATCACTGCTCGCAATACCCCATCGTCAACCGCCTTCCGGATCTCATCTCTCATAGCATAACAATCAATGGTGTTATGATGTGAATTTCCATGCCACTTGCACCACTTAGCCATTTTCTTCAACTCCTCCGGCGTAGGAATTTTGTGATGAGGTGAAAGCTGGATTTTCTTTTCCGCAGCAGACTGATCAAATATCTCGTCGGCCTTAGATAAATCAAAATCATATTTTCTCTCCTTAGGATTGACATGCGGAGAAAATATCGGCCGTTTATTATTAGTCCACTCAACTGCATTAATTCCCTCTTCATCATCTTCACTGTCGAAATCAGCATAAGCTACCCGATATCGCCGATTCCTGGTGAGCTGGAGATTTTCTTCCTGGCCAATCGCCCTACGTGTCAGCTGTGCCAGCCCATCAAACTCATGTGGGGTAAACTTTTCTTTGATGTTGGAGAATAGCCCCGCATAAGCGATCTCGACCAAGCTGTTGCTCTGTCGAGTTCGGATTGTAGCATCGTCCCCTCGGAGTCCCGAACCTCCGTATATAATCGGTCACCGATTCCCCGATTTCCGTTTCACCGCCATTAAATCGGACAAACTAAGCTCGGTAATGCCCGTGAAGAAGTACGAGTGAAACCTCTTCTCCGGATCGGCCCAACTCGAATAGAACCAGAGCGACAGTGAAGCAAACCATGAAAAGGCCGATCCGGACAACGACGATGGGAATAGCCTAACCCGCAAAGCCTCCTGAGTAGACGCCTCACCAAGCTGTGCGTCATACCGGTCGATGTGCTCCATAGTTGATGTGTTATCTTGCCCAGAAAACTTGGAAAACTCAGGAATTTTATACTTATTGGGTAAAGCCACGGAATCCATCCGATCAGGGTAAGGTCGCCGATACAATGCACTTTTCTCCTTAGGCTTCAAATCGAACCGATCTTTCATCATATCGGCCATCTTAGCCATGAGGCTATTCATATCATTGGGTTCAGCGATCGCCGATCCGGTCCCCGTCATATAAGCTGTGTTGGGCTGCCCCCGGTCGGGTGTATTAACCGGCCGTTTCCGGAAATCCCGGTGCGATAGCCGGAAACGATGTACTGCGGAGCGATTCCATAATTCATGACCGATTGGATCGGCCGTCCGAGTCATGAATCCCTGTCCCCAGCCGATGCAATTGGCTGTGGAATACCGAGATATCGGCCGTACTATAGTGGGTGAATTCTCAATTCTACTCGGGCCGGTATTTGGTACGTAGAAGAAATTAGGCTGCTTGTGCCATCTGCGGGACCGCTGCCACATTGGTCGCTGCCTCTAATTCGGAAGTCGGCTGTTGTACATCTTGTTTGTCGCCCTCCTCCGTTACCGACTTCTTGGGACCACTTGTCATCCTCTTTGCCTGGTTGGGTCGTACTTGGTACTTGCATTTGCATTGTCCTTGCCAGGCCATAGGTGAGGTGGCATGCCGTACGAGGGCTGAAACCCTGCTGGCGGTGTGGTATTCTGGAGGTCAACTCCCTGAATTGGTCGTGCAAGAGTGCCAAAAGGCTGAGTGTACGCAGGTCCGAATATCCTTCGGTGAACGATCTGCCATCAACTGTGTCCTTGATCAAATTTCCGATGGTGTTGGTCAACACGCCCGATTGATTGATTAAGGCCTGATGAACGGACGAGTTGACCATATCACCGAGTTGGTTGGCATCCGGCAGTCTCGGGCTTTGATTTGGTCTAGTTCTTCCGGATGCAGAATCCGAGGGATGTCTCCTTTTGTGGCCACTCGCCACGCGTCACTTTCGGGGCTTGAAAGTACTTTTTCATTGCTTCGACCAGGTATTCTTGGTACTGCAGCTTTTGTTCCGTCGTCATCTTCCCCAGGCCGAAACCTCGTTGTCATCGAAACTTCTCCATGCCCTTTGTCATCGGTCCTAAGAGGAACCGGAACAAAGATCGGTCGATTTTCAGCATCGACCATTGGTGTTCCGTCCTCCCCGACGACTCGCATGTACGACATCTTGATCTTGGTTGCTTCGTCCCACTGGGCGTGCCAAAAAGTGTGTTGACGTCAAAAGTCGCCAACACACCGTTGTCCGGAGAGTTCACCGAAACCCGGCCGACGCAGGGCCCTGTGCTCCCAACGGACCGGCTCGGCTCGCCGATTCTCGTGTGCGCTGGTGCGTGCGGATGGTTTTCCTGCAAACCAACAAAGACAATAAAAAGTGTAAAATTCCGGGTCATCGGCCCGGATAGGCCGATGTGCGGCCGTGGCCGGTTCCGGCGTAAGATAGACAAAATCGGCCATTGATCGGGAGTAGCATGGCCCATCCATTTTATGTATTAAATGCCAGGCAAGCGAACCGTGATACAAACGATACGAAATCGGCCGATGCTATAACATGCGATCGGTGGCTAGCAGCCGATTTCGTCGGTGAGCAATCAAATCATTAAGACCTTACAGGGATGCATTATCTAATAAAATATAAACAAGGTAATTATTAATAGGATGTAACTAATTTGATAGCAAAAGGATGGTTCAATCTTCAATCGGAGCAGATAAATCGGCCCATCGGGCATCCGGCCGATTCTGCCATGGATTATAGCGATGAGTTATTAGATCTATCTAGATGGATAATGATGATCAACGAAATTATACTAATAACTCAGGTTCAAAGGCAGCTTTAACAGATTTGGTCGCTAATTGAACATGAAACAGCTAATGAACGTGATAAACAATCGGCTAAACACTCCGAAAGAACAAGTATGACAAATACAACCACACGGATCCCGAATCGACCGGTCGCTCCAACAGGACAAGTCAAGCGATGGCACACGATCGGACCAGGTCTAACGGCCGCGCACGCTCGGCCGGTTCAGGACAAGCATAATCATAAACGCCTTAACTATGAAAGTAAATCTACATCCCATCCAATCGGCTGCATGCGCCTAGGACAAGTCAACTATCGCAAAGGCAAACACAGGACACGTCAACCGAATCTGCACGGTCGAATCGGCTAAGATGTAAGAGGAAGTTCATAGCGGCTATCGTGACTCGAACGACCAGATCCGAGCCAATCGGCGTTGTGAGCAAAGGCTGGGACGGGGAGGCGGGACGAGTCAAACTACCTCCACCACGAGCCCGGACCAGGTCGACTTGACTCATCCCGGCCGATACTCACTACGACGGTCGAAAACAGATCTGGTCGCCGGATAACTAGCAATTAAGTCATCTAATTACGAACAATGCGCCGAGAATTAGACGACATAATTACCTTGTCAAGCCGACTTGTTGTCGACCGGAGCCCCGAAGATCCCCGCACGAAAACGAGTAAAGACTTGACGAGAAAATTAGGGTTTGGCGATGCGCCGAAAGTTGTATTGGATGTGAATCAAGTTTACATGTTACATCCGAGTATGTATTTATACTCGGCACAAAGAATCCTACTCGGACCCTCTTCGGGCCGATTTCCTAACCGACTAGGATCTCTTTCCAAAAATTAAACTATTATTTCTAATTTTACAACGTGGGCCAGGCCCATCAATGTTATGCTCTTCTGTTGGCGTCTGCGCACGATTCCCGGGAGGGACGCCCTTTTACTCGCCCAAGCGGCCGTCGACCTTCTGCCCACCGGCCCTTTTTGACCTACGGTCGCTGACAATGGGTCCCT
>JAUNZO010005134.1:0-58033 GCA_031894775.1 Chloris gayana | reverse complement strand
GTTAAGCCCCTGAGTATAGAATACATGGCACATGTGACAGACCCGCCTTACGAAGAGGCGTTTCCGTCTCCAGGATCATCAAGGGTGACACCACGCGCTGCGATGCCCGATATTACAACATACAAACATAAGCATAACACAATGAATATAAGTACAAGTCTCTTACATTCATCCCGAGTACATTAGTACATCGGAGTCTCATGAGCATCGAAGCTAATAAGTTTGGAAATTCACTAAAAGCGGAAGCATTAAGATACAATCGCTCTCTCGGCGATACAACACGGGCATCCGACAGAGACAGATGTTCCTACCCTAGAACACCTTACCGGCACATCAACTCCTCTATTCTTCCGGACCGCACCACTCCCAAGTGTAGTGGCCTCCGTCCGAAGTCTGGTCCTGCCAGGGTCATCTCCAGCGTCTAAATCCTGTCCGACGGGGTCCTCTCGAAAACCACATAGAGCAAAGCCCCGAGCAACTAGAGCTCAGCAAGACCGACCCGTCAAAGTGGCCATCTACAGCCGACTCCTAGACATGCAAAGGCCAGTGGGATAGGATAGTTGAGCACTAAGCTGGCCTACAAGTGAATCCTTACTTTCAACTTTTAGCAGTTTAATTAAGTTGCTCAAAAATAAATTTAATTTGCACTATGCTACTGCATTACATGTTTTCAAACAAGTAATTAAGCAATACAACAATTTAATCATAATCATCATCATCTTTCTCTTCTTACTACGTTCCGGCGCAGGGACAAGTGATACTCGTTCATCGTGAGGGGCAGCGATTCGAATCGATTTACATCCTGCAGGAGAGATCTGATTGAACGTCACATACGCGCTTCCCGAAGCCGCATGAGACAACCTTTCCCAGCCGGTACTGTAGTGTTAGTCGGGCCTAGCTCTCCCGAGAAGGGTCCCCCACGCGATGCCGTCCCGAACGTCATCCGTGAGTAGAGTGCTTCCTTCTCTCCTCCCAAATTCCTGTCAAGTAACCAAGGGACTAGGGTATCTCTCTAACATACAGCAACCATCGGTACGTCGGTTTACTCGGGCCCATTAACTCCAGCATGTAAACAGTACGTTCAAACTTAATCCACATGGGCCGGACACGACGCGGTCCTTGTGTGCCTGGACGGGGCTACAACCTTGAAGACTCTTTCGTTCCTTCACTTTCCACCTAAGTTGCCCGTCCGGCCTCCAATTTTTCCATTCTCAACTTGATACTTAGCATCGTGTCCAAAAAGGTGATTGTCCTATCTACGAGTGGTCTCCGTACCACTCGACGGATCATCGCCCTAATTAAGCAAGCATCTAGCATAGGGTGATCTAACCAGGATAAATATAATCCTACTCGCATGCTAGGGTTTTCATCACAACTCCTGTAGACCTAATGCACAATACGGACCTACAAGCATAGTGGTGAAAATTAAAATACTTAAATTAAAAGGTTGTGCACCGGGGCTTGCCTTGAGCTTGACCCTGAGTAGCTGGGTCAGCAATAGCAGCAGCTTCCGGCTCCTCCTCGTCGGTTACCACGTTCTCCACCGCAGCTACATGATGCAAAGGTGATGTGTAAATTTTGATGAAAACATGATATTGAATATTTTATGGAATACGTGTGGATTTTATCAATTACATGTAATTCATGAGTATAAATTAACTTGGTGTCCAGCGAGGTGAAAATGATTTTAAGGTGATTATTTAATTTAATCTCCTTCATCAACTCCCATGAAGCATTTAAATCATTATCGCATGTGCAAGAGAATAATTCATTAATCCTAGCAAAACTAGGTAAAATAGCAATTAAATTGCTCCTGGTCCTTAGGCACATGTTATAGATAATAATTAAATTGAGCTTCATAATTTGGGGTAATTAAATAATTAATTAAGTCCTATTCTTGAATTTCCTAAAAAGAAATTAACCTAAATAATTTTCCTCCGATTATGCCAAAGTGACCGCACCATAAAATAGTACATGTTTCAAGGGTTCCAACAAAATTTAGTTTGCAATTTTTGAGCTCCTGGAGCTCCCGGAGCTCGGGGGCGCCCGAATAGAGGGGGAGGAAGGCTGCGGAGTGGGGGAATAGGTGGAGGAGCTCATTGCGCATCCATCCGGAGTGGAAGGAGGAGGGGAGGTGGCTTGGATGTGGAGTATTTGGAGGAACGGCCATAGCCATAGAGCTAGGGAGAAAATGGGGGAAACTCGGATTGCGGGCAGCTCGGTAGGAGAGAGAAGGTGGCGCTTGCGCCGGTGCGAAGAGGAGAGCGAGGGGCGTCCCTTTTATAGGCGCGGAGCGACGGGGAGCACGAAAGCTCGTCGGGGAGGATAAGAACGCCACCTATGGTGGTTTTGTACATGAGCAGGCAATATTCGCGGTCTTTCGTCGGAGAGCTTGGGACGGGACGCGGCATGAGGTGGATGGGGGGCCCGATACGACCGGGCGCGGCGGGGTGCCACGGGCGGACGACGACGCGCAGTTGACGAGGAAGAAGACCATCAATGGTGCGTCCTGCGTAAGGGGAGCCGCGCCCGGGCTTGTCCACGCTCCTGGTGGGCTGCACCCCCGGCCGCGCGCGCTTGGGTGGCCACGCCCTAGGCTGCATCGTGGCCGGTTGGGCCACGTGCCCTAGCCGGGCCGCGCGGAGGAGGTGGGCTACGGTTTGGATGGGCGAAGTGGGAGAGGGAGAAGGAAATTTGGTCCGGAGGAAGGAAAAGGCTTTTCTTTTTCTGGATGTTTGGTATTTGGATTTGTGTTGAATTTGAATGGATTTGGATTTTAAATTTGGAGCAACACTCAAAAACAATTTGATGAAATAAAACAATTTATTTAATTGTGAAGTTTTGTTTTCGAAAATTTGTGAATCGCAAAATAAAACTAGCGCAAATTTTGAATTTAATTTAAGTTTTGAAATTTTGGGGTGTTACAAGTAGTGCGTACGGAAAGGATCTATTTGCTTCTGGTGTAAGAATGTAGCAACTGAAACGGTAGCGAGGCCGGGAATGAGAGGATCCAGGAAGAAATAAGCGGCTTTCATGTGGTACCGTCCTTAGATGCAGCATGTGTGTTCTTGTAACGCCCAGCCCCCGTTAGTAAATATAAGATTTATAATACATTTCTACAACTAATTTGACATATTTAATAGTATAATCAGATATTTATTATTTATATTGAATAATAATTAATAATTAAACTAGGACAAACACACGTCCATGTGCTCATCGAAGTAGTTTCCATCTTATGTTTAGAAAGCTAAACATGCAAAAAAATATGACCGTCATGTTTCTTTCTAACTGGTAACAAGTATTAATTAGGACTCTTCTGAGATAGCATCGTAAATTGTATGTTGGTTGCTCTAGCCAGGCTTTTGTTCGTAATCAATTGTACTCGATAAAACAAAATGTACAGATGATACAAAATAATGTGCATACTAGTTACCCAAACTTAATTTTGTTTTTCAGAAATGTGTTGTAAATATCTCACATCCTACACTTCACTGATTCTGCATGTAAATACAGATGCTTTTATACGAACCCATGTGTAACTATGAATTAAGAACACACCTACTTGTTTGTCTACCACCATAGCTCCTCTATCCTCTTCTTGGTGTATATAAATAAGTTGTTCCACTAAGCTGGGAACATAGAACTGGGAAAATTTATTTTCTCCTAGTGATTCAGTAGTAGTGGGTACGGAAAGGATCTATTAGCTTCTAGTGTATGAATGTAGCAACTGAAATGATAGCGAGGTCGGGAATGAGAGGATCGAGGAAGAAATAAGCAGCTTTCACGTGCCGACGTCCTTAAATGCAGCATACATGTTCTTGTAATGCCCAACCCCCATTAGGAAAAGGGCGGCAAGAAGAAAGAAAAAAGGTGAACATGTCCAGCTGATCTTGTCAACAAAGGCCCGATCCACGAGCACGCGGGGCGTGGATGGAGGGCGAGTAGGGTAGCCTTGACGGCACACAGGGTGAGGAACCAACATGGACTAGCATGGCAGGACTGTTGAGGAAAGACACCAAGGGCGTGTCCACGTCACCCCTGGATTCTCGGGGCGTGCAAGCTGCTGAGATAGGAGTCCAGGGGCGATATTTTCTTTGACCTGGAAGGCCTGCCTGCATGATCAATGTTCACTTATGCAGGAGTCGGATGCATGCAGTGATTTAATTTTTTTCAGATCGAGTCACCGCTATTTGTGTCCATAGGAGTACGTTGTGAATAGTGGAGTCCATGACAGTGGATTACTGATGTGAACCGCAACGGCTGGCCACTCATCGGTGAGAAGCACGGCGATGACACGAGCCGCAGCTGCTCGGAAAAAAGGCACATATTTTGTGGCACCACCGGTTGCTGCCACAGTCAGTTTGAATGGCACGTGAGGGCAATCTGGCATCCATGCATGTGTGTCAACGTCTTCATATAACTAACTAGAAGCAATTGCACGGGTCATTTTCCTGTGGTACGATGACGAGCCAATGAACCATGGCAAGGTGCCGATGGAAGGGGGCGTGGTGGTACGCTTCATGTATGGAGCAGAGCACGTCGCACCTCAACGCCCTGGGCCTCTAAGTTGCAGCGCTCAGACCTGAGACTAAATCTCCATTCTTCTTCCTCGGCAGCGGTTTGAGCAGATGAGAGGAGAGATAGGGACATCTCGTGGTGAAAGAACGGAGAACATTGGAAGAGCTATGCACACTACAGACGGGTTCAATTCCATTCGGAGGAGTGCACAATTTGCAGACAATATGGCAAGCAGAGGCGAAGGTTCGCGATGACGTCTGCCTGTTAATTCCGATTGGTACATAAGATACTTGGAGGTTTGACCATGTCTGACAAAGTAGTGTACGGAGGAGTAGGAGTTGCAATATGAATAGAAATTCTCCTATTTGAATCATAAGCACACTCTTTCTTGTGGCGTGCGACCTTGGCTGGGACAGGGGTGGTAGGCAAAAGGAAAAAGGTGAACACCTCGAGCTATTTTGGTTGGTGGGGAGTGTATGTGTCACGGCCGCGCCAGTTTTCACGAACAGGTAGGCTGGAGGCGCAGCCTCTAAGTGCCGACTTCAGCGAGCGCAGTGGCACTGTCGTGGAAGGACACCAAGGGTGGCCATGTCAGCGTTGGCCTCCAGGTCATGCGCACTACCAAGCCAGAGATTCAGAGGTGGCGTTATCCCGGAGGCGGTCCGGTGTGCGTTGTGAGACCAAGCACAGTCACTGCTAGTTGCTTGCGGCCTACACGATTCCTAGGGCGTCATGACGGAGGTGCATGCATGGGCTTCGTGGGGAAGGATGAGTAGAGAGAGCGGATGATGTCACTTGTGCCCGGCGTCCGATGCAGCCAAATGTGGGTGCACATATAATGAGCAAAGCACTCGGTAAGATGGAGTGAGTCTCCACTACTTTTGTCATTGCAAATGGAAGATCAGTGGTTCCAGTGTCAATGGTTCGACAGGTTCGTTGATCTCAGATTTTGATTTGGAGTTGTATTAGTCTGCCTAAATCGAAGTTCCAAGTTATTCTATTTCGAGGATTTCTCATCATTGATTGATGTCGACATCCACAGGTGGCTACTGCTTTCCTATTCCACTACAGACAGCAGTCAAGCTCATCTCTTTCGGCAGTCAGCATACAGTTGTTTGCAATCGGAGTTGGCACCAATACTTTTACCTCTCACTTAATTTCACATCCATTCGGTCCATCTGTGCTTTGTTCTGTTCTTGCCTCATTCCTTCGTGTGAATCACTGCGTTAATTGGAGAAAAAAGAAAAGAAAAATTACCCACCGTTGTCATTGCAAAAAAATGGACCAAAATACCATTAGATATTGCACCCTTTAATTGTCCATCTATAATCCCATCGCACCTCTCTGTTCCATCTTTTGATATTTAAAACTGATCTATTATTTTTTTTACAGCTTCGTGAACCTGGAGGACGCCATCGTGGGCGCAAGTGCAGGCAATGCTGAAGATGGAGTACGTTCTGTCCAGCATAACTTGGAGTTGATGCTGGATGGAGATCTAGTTGTCCAACCTTAAATCAGGCAGCCCTAGGTAGGCCAAAGTGCCCCTGCTTCTTCTGACAGGAATCAACGTATTCAATCTGACCGACCCTCCCCCATCTATGGACTTCTTCTCCCCCATCATCATCTAGCTACTCATCACCAAGATAAATACAGTGAGTCTTTGAAGATGCAATTTGGCAGCAGTCCTCCTCTGTCCCTGATCAGTATATTGCGTTGTTTATCAAGGACGAGACAACCATCAGCCCACCGAATCGAGTCATATCAGATTATTCTCTAATAATCTTCTTTAAGCTCAGATTGTTCGGTAATTGTTCCCTCACTCCTACCAGCACGAGCCTGGAACTCTAGTTAGGGTGAAAAAGAGCAATATTGAAGCAAGTATTATTAGAATGTGATCCATCCTGCATGTTGATGTTGAGCTGTTGGCCTTGAAACAATCGATCATGTGTGAAACAACAATATAAATTACAGAGAGAAACTCTACAAATAAATGAAAAGAAATGTTTTCCGCTTTTCTCTAATAATGAACACTACGTTTTATATCTCATGGGTCATGGGATTTTTCAAATACTTTTGATGCATACAACTAATGTGTGCCTCACTGTAGAAGTTTGAAATTGTGGGAAAGGAGGTACAATTACACATGGGCTAGAGAATAATTATAGCAACTCATGATGTATCTTATATGTTGTGGAGGTCAGAAAATATAAAATATTTGAACTAATAATTTGTTAACAACTAAACTATTTTCATCGACCTACTAATGTGCCATGTTTCACATATTATGTCAACAGTTGAGACAAAGAAATTAAGGGTTCTCATTCATTAAGATAAAAACTAGAAACTAATATGAACTTCCATAGTTTTCTAGATTAGTCAAGATAAATTGTAAGCATGTTACAATTTTAATTTTAGAAATTCTTACAACAAGAAATCAAGGTTAGCTGCGCAAGTGCGCAGGTAGTTTGACTAGTTACTTGTATATGACGAGTGCCAAGTAACCACGGGGGCTTGCAAATTTGCAATGATACATTCAGAAAACTTTTATTTTGCCTGCACCCGGAATCAATGTTACAGCTTATCTGTATTATTCTGTTCTCTTTCTTTTCCTTTTTATTGTTGCAGAAAAATGCAGGACCATTGGTGATCTGATTGAGCTGATGAATCGACAGGGGAAAAATGCACAACATCACCAGTGATTGTGCTTTTTGTGGCCTTGGTCCAGCCAGGTTTTTATGAGGGTTTGCTCCAGCCAGGCTTTTATAACCTATACTAGATAAATACAAATGTGTAGAGATGATACAAAATAATGTGAATACTATAGTTACCAAGACATAACTTTGTTTTTCCAAAATATGATGTACTTCATATGTCACAACCTATCAGTCATGCAGTAAGTATATATGTATGCTTGTATATAAACCCATGTGTAACTATGAATTAAGAACACACCTACTTGTACGTCTGTCTACCACCATAGCTCCTCTATCCTGTTCTCGGTGTATATAAATATGTTATTCCACCAGAGCCCCTTTCCAGAAATGATTACTTTTAGTGTATGAATGTAGCTGCTGAAATGATAGCGAGGCAGGGAATGAGAGGCTCGGGGAAGAAATGAGCAACTCACATGCAATGACGCGCTTAAGTGTAGCATACATGTTCTTGTGGTCCGCGGCCTTGTGGTTAGAACAGGGGTCACGGTTAGAAAGACAAATATGCAGAAGTTGAGACGTGTGGAGTGTATGCTCCATGGGCACACGAGAGTCACGGGCGAGCGAGCAACACGACCCCAAGTGCATTGCCAGGACAGGAAACCAAGGGTGACCACGCCGCCCCATGATTCCAGGGGCACTGCTGAGCCAGGACTCTCTAGGGACGATATTCTCCATGGTGAGAATTTCTTGCATGCGTGGTGAGGCCAAGCGAGGTGGGATCTTATCGGTCTGCACACTTCAACAGGGTCATGGCGGGGCGGCATGCACGGGTTTCACGCACGGTGTGACACTATGGTTGCAGAGGACGGTATTCAACTCTCTGCAAGCTTCAGGTGCATCTGTTCAAGTTGTGCTACGTATGATTTTGCAAACAACAGGACCGATTTTAGCCAACATTGAGGAAGGATTTCATTTTTTTCACCTCTGTCTTTAGTTCATGTCACAAGATCGGCCAATTAATTTTACAGTAAGTTATGCGGCATCAGCTTGGCATGATAAAGCCCCTAGCTCTTCATTTATGTTTACAACATGATTGTAATGCACTAAACTAATTAGTCAAAGCTTTGTTTGAAAAAAATTACAGCTCACAAATTAAAATGTTTTCTTTGTTTTGGAAATATGATGATGTACTTTTGTCACAAGATATACCACATCCTACTCTTCATTGAATCAATTGAGTACATAAATGCTTGGATGTGCATGTGAACCCATGTGTAATTAGGAATTAAGTACACCTACTTGTCTCTCCGCCATCAGCTCCTTTATCATCTCCTCAATGCTTATGAATATGTTGTTCTATCCTATGTTGCAGGAAAGGGAACATAGAAGTAGGGAAATTTCTTTCGTCAAGTCTAGCACAATTCAATAGCAGTGGAGATAGAAAGGATCCATTTTGCTTCTAGTATATGGATGTAGCAATTCAAAATATAGCGAGACTGGGAACGAGAGGCTCACCAAAGAAACGAGCGGCTGTCATGGTGTCACTAGCCTAGGGGCGGCATGGAGAAGGAAATACATGCATCAAGCAATCTTGGTGTATGGAATGTGCATGTTGCACAGCCATGTGAGGTGTCATGAACGACCGGTGGGCTGCGCAGCCTCAAGGTGCTAGCATAGGTGAGCGCAGTGGTGCTGCTTCGGTAGGACACTAGGGCGGCCAAGTCGGCGCTGGACTCTAGGTCGAGACAGGGCTTTGGGGCTGGCATTCTCCATGCCGAGGAGGTCCAGCGTGGGTTGTCAGAACTAACGCAGTACATCTGCAGCTCCAAGAAAAGAATCAGAAATTGCACCTTTCCACCAAGAGCCAGCCTATAGTGAAATTGGTAAGTTGAGGGCGCTAAGCCTTTTGCTGAGATACTGGATGCTTACCGAAAGAGGGGAATTTCACGTAAGAGAAGGGAGAATCTTCTTCGTTGGTGGCCTGCAGCCTGCACGCTTCCTATGGCGGCATGGCAAGGATGCGTGCATGGGCTTCGGCCTGATTGCTGGTTGTAAACGACAATTACAGAAGGGCTGATGTCGTTTGTGCGTGCGTTGGATGCTAGATGCATTTGTCTGTTGGGAAACACAGAATGGAAAATGTGCCTTGCATTTTTTTTCTTTTTTCCATATGGAGTCAGCACTATAAATGTGTTGTTTTATCCTCGGTTGCAAAAAAAGGGAACATAGAAGTGGGGAAATTTCTTTCTCCATGTCTAGCACAATTCAACAACAGTGGAGACAGAAAGGATCCATTTGCTTCTAGTATATGAATGTAACAATTGAAAAGATAGTGAGACTGGGAACAAGAGGCTCACGAAAGAAACGAGCGGGTTTCATGCAATCACTAGCCTAGGTGCAACACACACGTTCTTGTGCCGTGCCGGCTTGGCTGGGACAAGGGTGGCATGGAGAAGGAAATACATGTAGATATCAAGCAGTCTTGGCATATCCCGCCATACAATCTCGGTTTGCCACGTTCTTGGTCTCCTCGGGGTTCACTGAATGCAAGTCGGACACCTCCCTGTTTGTCTACCGCTGTGGCACCGACACTGCATATCTGATGTTGTATGTTGACAATTGCCGCTTCCAGTCAGATCTTGCTCTAGCACATCATTCATTTCTTACAGCGGGAGTTTGCTATGAAGGATCTGGGTGTTCTTCATCACTTCTTGGGTGTCACTGTTGAGCCTTGACCTTCACCTCCACCAGCAGCAGTATGCCCTTGATATTCGGAGCGGGCAGGAATGACTAACTGCAAGCCTTGCTCCACCCCCGTTGATACTCGGGCCAAGCTACCTGCCCATTCGGGTGATCCGAGTTGCTGACCCGACTCCCTACAGGAGCCTTGCTGGTGCCTTGTAGTACCTTACCTTCACCAGGCCGGACATCACATATGCCATCCAACAGATATGTCTTCACATGCACGATGCTCGTGAGTCCCACCTTGCTGTCCGAAGCGCCTCCTCCTCTATGTCTATGGCACGAGTTGACTACGGTCCGACACTTCACTGGTCTCCTTCTGCCGAGCTTGTCGTCTACATCGATGTTGACTGGACTAGCTATCCGGACACTCGTTGTTCCACTTCGGGCTACACCATCTTCCTCGGAGACAACCTTGTCACCGTGCATTGCAAGGGGCTGGATCCGACTATGCGTTGCTGCCCAAGATCCCCATCGCCACCCGCCATCGGCAGAGCTCGCTCACCCCAACCGCCAAGCTTGTGTGACCGGGCTAGATCCGCTCGCACATCTCCGCCTACCCGCGGTGTAAGCTAGCCGCCACCCACCCACCCATCGAAGTTCCGGGGTGGACGAGAGTAGGGGAGAAAGGTGGTGTGGCGAAGGACGAGGAGGGAGAGGGGACGGATGAGTAGGGTTAGGGAAGTGTGGCAGCTTTTAGTTCCATAAGGTTGAGTCGGGCTGACCAAAAAAGTAATAAACGACCTCGGGTTCTTAGAGGAGGACCATGACCAATTTTTAGAGGAGGATCACATCAAGGTCCTCATCTATAAATAAAAGGCTATTTATAACTGTAAATCAATTTTTAGAGGCGAGTCACGACATGGTCCGCCCCTAAAACTCATTTTCTTTTTACGTGCCTCTATAGCTTTTTGGATACCACCACTATAGTGTGCATGTTTCATGTAGTAAAGATTACAAGTGGAATAAGACTAGTTCACAATGTTGGGCCTCAGCAACATATGGCATGTGCATCGAATCCATGTTGATGTGTCGGGTTTACCACTAGGTGGTGTCGTGCTTGGACCCACATGGTTAAGACACTAAGAGAACTATGCAAATATTCCACTCATCGACCTGAAATAACACTTGGTTTAAATTGCAAACCCGTCACAGTTAATGGTTAGATTTCCCACCCCAAAAGCTTGTTTACAACCATAGTTGATGCAGTACAAGTCTTTCCCATCCCAAAATAAATTGAGAGATCCAAAACTAATGCTCCCACCAGTTAATTTATTTTCTCCAAGTCTTTCCCATCACAGATTTAGAGATGCAAAAGTAATGTGCATGCTAGTTACTACCATGACTTTTTTTTTGGAAATATGATGTACTTCTACTGCAAGATATGACGCATGTTCTATTCTTTATTGTGGCAATTGAATATATAGATGTGTGCATATGAACTATCTGTAACTATAAATTAAAAGAGCACACCTATAGTTATTTTTGCTACCAAAGCTCCTCTATCCTCTCCTGGATCCATATCCATTCCAAGTTGCAGGAAATGGAACATACGTAGAAGCACAGAAGTTTGTTTTCTCCTACTGATTCGGTAGTATCGTGGACATAAAGGATCTATTTACCTCAAATATATGAATGGAGCAACTGAGAAAGGATAGCTAGACTGGGAGTGAGAGGCTTAGGGAAGAAATAGAGCAGCTTCTATGCGCATACTTTCACGTGCCCACCCCCGTTGTCGCCGTGGGATGCGGTGAGGCTTCCAAGATTCTTGTGGCCCAGCGTTAGGAGTATCCATAATACGCTCGGAACATCGTAACCCTCCGATGCTAATCATCCCGTGTCGTTTTCCATGGAACCCAAGAATTGAATGTGCCTACGTGTGGACCGAGGCCCTTTAATACGTTGCTTTGATTTATACATCGAATCCAAAATTCAAACAACGCCGATCTAGTTTCAAATATCAGGATGTTTGCAATTAAGACCCGTACTCATCGCGCAACACATATTGAAATAAAAAGGACATGTTTTTGTTCATCTAACCCAACTCATGGTTACATTTGTGCAATGCTTGGCAAGTCCATGATTGATGTGATTAGATACCCTTCACTCATGTAGCACTTGCTACCTTCCGGGCGTTTGCCTTGATACGAGAATTGTTACCAATTTCAGCAATTGAATCCATTCATGCAAAACGGTGCATCAGCTCCCCAGCCTCCATTGTCTAATTTGGCCAACACAACAACATTGTGCATTAGATGTGAAGTATGGTAAATTGTAAAATAATGATTAGGTTACTATGATGTACCTGCATTTCATGGGGAACAGCCATGTGGCAGGATTGCTTGGATCCATATTCCAACGATGCTATCAAGAAAGGAAATAAATATGCAATAAGGTTTTTGCACGACAACCTTCCTCGAAATAGCTAAACGATTACATCGATGACATTCTTATTACACTAGGTGCATTGTAGGCTCCGAGAATGTTTCGATGCAACTGATGAACGAAAACTATATATCAAAAATCGTCGAGATATATATTGCGAAATGACAAGAAATATCATTTTACCTGTAAGTGACTTTTTCACTTGATGAATGTTTATTCTCTTAGCGTTCATTAGTTTTCGGATCCGCTTAGGGGTTGCACTTGTGGATAAAAGTCTCGATTGATGTTAGCGTCCGCAATTCTGCTACTGGTGTCGAGTGAACAATGTGGTGAAATACAATTTCGAAACGGATACTTACGCTCTGCTCCACCAAGCGAGTACACAGCTTCACAAAAAAGACTCATGGAGTTCATGCGTCCACCGGAGCCGTCCGAGCTTTGACCGATTGTACCGGCGCAATGGTGGCAGCCTGTTCTCTTGCTGCATATACTGCATGGTCACACAGCGTCCTCTCACCGCACCTCCAATCATCCTGGTTGCTCTAGTTACGGTGATGCTTGAAGTACTAGTGATCGCGAGCGGTAGGCAAGAGAACCGAAGCTTCGAGCACCAGAAATTTAAGTCATTCAGCTGTCCCGTGGAGGTGGGCCTGCAGGAAGCTTAGTCTCTATCATCCGAGGTACCCCAGGACAAACCAGAAAGTTATGACCTGCTACTTGCAGGTGCAAGTTGGATGGTCCACGTCACTTGTTTGTGGGCGAAAATTTATTACTTGCGGTAGACCGTTGAGCTCAAACCTTTGCCGTAACGAGTAACGGATGGCTTGTAATCTTCACCGTGATAGCTTAGCACGACTATTGAAAACCAGGGTGTCTCAATGGCGGGGGTGGGTACCCGACCATGTGCCCACCGAAGTTATATTCGGGAAGAAACGAGCTTTCTTTTGGCAAACTAGCACTTAGGTGTAGCACACATAATTGTGGGTTGCGCAACCTCAACTAAGACAGGGGCCATAGGGAAAAGGAGAAACGTCCAAGTGTTGAGCTATCTTGATCGACGAGGAGTGCCTACGGATGAGGAGTGCCTGCTCCACGAGCGCACGGGGCGGTTTGGTTGGATCGGCGATGTTGCCTCATAGGCACATTGCAGCGAGACATTGGCATCAAGCCCGTTGGCACAGCTGGGGCAGGACTTCGGCGGTGGGCACATCGCCCTTGGATTCACGGGGCATGTGCACGAGCGAGCCAGCACTACAGCAATTGCATACTATAGCAACAACGGTTGGAAATATGTTGCATCGGCGCGCTGACCCAACCACCGCGGCACATTCAAAGCTACCATGGTGGAAAGTTGTACATTGGTAGTATCACTCGTTAACTGCTGTAAGGGTTCCTCATTTGACCAAAAGTATTCGTCCCATCTTTCGGTAGAACGGACTTGCATCATAACAAGCAATCTCATCGAACTTTCCTAAATCCAACAAGTAATAATTTGTTAACAACTAAACTATTTTTATCAACCTACTAATGTGACATACTGATCACGGACACATAAGGACTGCTGCCAAATTGCATCTTCAAAGACTCACCGTATGATGAGCGGTTAAATTTAAATCCCATCACATCCCTTGTTCCATCTTCGATATCCAAAACCGATATGTTATTTTTTACACCTTCGTGAATCTAGAGGACGCCCTCGTGGGCACAAGTGCGGGAAATACTAGAGATGGAGCATGTTCTGTCCAACATAACTTGGAGCTAGTGCTAGATGGAGGCCGGATGTCCAGCCTTAAATTAGGCAGCTAGGCCAAAGTGCCCCCGCTTCGACGGGACTCAACGTATTCAATCCGAGCGGCCTTCCTCCACGTAGGGACTTCTTCTCCCCCATCATCATCTAACCGCTCATCATACGGTGAGTCTTTGAAGATGCAATTTGGTAGCAGTCCTCATGTGTTCGTGATCAGTATATTTTTAGGCCTTAAGAGCGAACGTGATGACTCTTTTTCTTGCCCAAAATTCCATGAAAGAGACCATGAACATCCCACACAATGCACTACGGGGTAGACATGAATTAGAGATGGAGGATACAACATGACTATGGTTAATATCCATTGGTTGCTTTAATAAAATATGTAAAAATTAATATTACTAACCCATCATTCCGCATATTAGCAACAGATTCCACCTCCGCTATTGGCCATTCCTCAATATTTAGGTTTGGTCACCTATTCAGCTCTAGACCTCCGTTGTCCTTAGCAATATTTATTTGCCTTTGGAGTCCAATTATCTGCCACAAGGTGTTTGTTATTATCAAGTACATTTCTATACTAAAAAGCCAAATATAAACATTTTTTCCAACAAAATTTTCTTACAGGTGTTCCTCAAGTCATCTCTACCAAATTTGTCGACCAAGGGAGTCCAATACTCGTACAATGCCCTTTCGAGCATTGATAACAGCCAGGTACCGGTGATATTCGGTCTTGTTTACTGGGAGAAAGACTTGCAAATAAGAAGGATGGATCTTAGATCTTCATATGTACTAGCATAAATAAATCACTCCTTACGTAGCCGGTTCTATTTCCCCATAATTATTTATAATACTGGTCACAAAAGTATCCTCTAAGAATACTTTTGCACCTTTTCTGGTCATCAAATGTTCTTGCCTCCTAAGGAGCTCAATATACAAGGTCAATATCTACAAGAAATAATTATACATAAGGATATCTCACAAGGTTACAAAGCAAAATGCAGATTAAGAATCTATAATGTCTTGGAATTAAAAATTAAAGACAATTTAGCGTACATCTCCGTATATAAAGGTAGAAGGGCGTAGAAGACATTAAAAAACTTCCTTAGATGCAAAAGAAGTAGATGTATCCACCACTATTGTAGAAGGTAATGATGGGATTGAATTATACTCTTTAATAGTGTCAAGCTCAACTGGAGTACATATGTAGTCCGGATGAAACAAATTATATAATTAATAAAAAAACATATTCTTCATAATTATAAAGGAAATATAAACACACTGAAAAAATATAAATTGGAATTCCAACGTACCACTTGCAATGACTTCATTACAGCTAGCTCTTTTTGTGTTTTAGTTAACATTATATATTAGAGTAGGTATCTTAATGCAGGTGTAGGTCGTTATACAGTGATAGGCAACAGTGAGATTATTGTAAATTTGATACAAAGGAAATATAAATTAAGTTTAACCACAAGTACATTTTCGATTTCAGTTTATGAAAAATGTAGGGAGACAAGTATTTTAGGCACACGACAACCACCTAAAATTAAGTTATACAATTAAGCTTGAGCATAAATAAAAAAATAAGTCATACACTAAATAATGTTTTTTCATCCTATATATAATTATAAAAGTTTTTTATAATAAAATATATTAATTTCTCTGTTTCGTAAATTTCATTTGTAATTCTCAGGGGAACTAGAAAAGCCAACGATCAAGTGTCCGTGGCGCATTTCCGAACCTCACTTCTGTATCGATGTGTATTGGGCTTACGAAAGGTCTATATCAAGACAACAGTAAGACTAGGCCCATATTACAGAAAGCTCTAGGCCCAGCCCATTTCCTCCTCACCAAATCCTACCGCTCTCTTCAAATGAACGGCTGCGATCTCTTCCACCTAACCCCACACACAAACCCTAAGCCACCTCGACCTATATAGCCTCTTCCTTCGCGCCCGGGCACCATTCGCACCCGGCCGCGCCGCCCCCAAAACCCTAGCTGCCGCCGCCACCCCCGCCGCCGCCATGGTCGCCTCAAACCGCCCCCTCGTCTCCGTGAAGGCCCTGGAGGGCGACATGGCCACGGACTCCGCCGGCATCCCGATCCCCGCCGTCTTCCAATCGCCGATCCGCCCCGACTGGACCAGGTACGTCCACAAGCTGCTCTCCTGCAACAAGCGCCAGCCCTACGCCGTCTCCCGCCGCGCCGGCCACCAGACCTCCGCCGAGTCCTGGGGTACCGGCCGCGCGGTCTCCCGTATCCCCCGTGTTCCCGGTGGCGGTACCCACCGCGCCGGCCAGGGAGCCTTCGGCAACATGTGCCGTGGCGGGCGCATGTTCGCGCCCACCAAGATCTGGCGCAAGTGGCACCACCGCGTCAACATCAACCTCCGCCGCGCCGCCGTCGCCTCGGCGCTGGCCGCCACCGCCGTTCCGTCCCTCGTGATGGCGCGCGGCCACCGCATCGAGGAGGTCCCGGAGTTCCCGCTGGTCATCTCGGACTCTGCCGAGTCCATCGAGAAGACCTCCCAGGCGCACAAGATCCTGAAGCAGATCGGCGCGGAGGCTGACGCCGAGAAGGCCAAGGACTCGGTTGGCATCCGCCCCGGCAAGGGGAAGATGCGCAACCGCCGCTACATCAACCGCAAGGGCCCGCTCATCGTCTACGGCACCGAGGGGTCCAAGATCGTCAAGGCCTTCCGCAATCTCCCTGGTGTGGATGTCGCCAACGTCGAGCGCCTCAACCTGCTCGACCTGGCCCCTGGTGGCCACCTCGGGCGCTTTGTCGTCTGGACCGAGAGCGCCTTCAAGAAGCTCGAGGAGGTCTATGGAACCTTTGAGACCCCCTCACTGAAGAAGAAGGGCTTCGTGCTGCCGAGGCCCAAGATGACCAACGCTGACCTGGGCAGGCTTATCAACTCTGATGAGGTGCAGTCTGTGGTGAAGCCACTCAACAAGGAGGTCAAGCGCAGGGAGAAGAGGAAGAACCCGCTCAAGAACATGGCTGCTGTCCTCAAGCTGAACCCCTACTTGGGCACTGCCCGCAAGATGGCCATCCTTGCTGAGGCTGCCCGCGTCAAGGCCAGGAATGAGAAGCTCGCCTCCAAGAGAACCAAGATCAGTCCGGTAAGACCTCACTCCTTTCCATTTCTGAATTGTGAATTTCCCTTCGATTAATGATAGTAATTGTGACTAAGTTTATAGTATCTACTAGTATTGCTTATGAACTGCGTTACAGTACATTTCTAGTTACTGTTGTCAATTCTTGTGATGTCTTTGGACTGGGATAGAGTAAAACTTTTTCCTCTGTATATTGTTATGTAGACTGTCAGTAATTCTTGCCTGTGCTGTCTAGGAAGTGCATACTTGTAGTCCTGTTTATTTTCTAGGGTTCTCTATAGTAATCCATTCATGTTGCGTTCCCTTACACTGCTCAAATTATCTGATTACTGTATGTATTGTAATTGTGTTCACTTATTTGTGCTTTATAGTATTCTTGTTATGTTACTTCTATCCCAGCACATTGCAATTTGTTACGCAAAGTTGTTCATGCTATAAGTGAAGGTTGCTAGTTTATATCAAGACTTGTTACATTTAAGCTAGTAACATTTGAAGTTTTGTGTACCTTGCTAATGTCTGCAGTTGTTATTTACTACTAGATGTTAGGATTTTGTTACCTTTTAGACTAGCTGTTTGGAAATGCCTTGCATCTAAAAAAGTCCTTTGGCAGCAGTGAGAAACCTATATAAATTGTTATTCGTTATGTAGCATGCTTAGTGGGTACATTTTTAGTTTGTGATTTCATTAGCAATGGATTGCTATGCTCCTGTATCATTTGTAACCTTATGTTCTTTGATTTGTCAATGTAGGAGGAGGCAGCCAAGGTCAAGGCATCTGGAAAGGCCTGGTACAAGACCATGATCTCAGACAGTGACTACACCGAGTTTGAGAACTTCTCAAAGTGGCTTGGCGTGACACAGTAAAGCCAGCCTAGTTAAGTTTTGAGTAGTAGTGTCCCTGAACTTATTGAGAGGATTTATCGTTCTGTTTTATCCTGCATCGTCATAAGAAGTATCTGTGGGATTTTGAGACTAAGTCTTCTGTTTTGTTAATGTGTTGCTGTGAGAACATAGAGTATGAGGAATTTCAAACCAGTTACCTAAATTATGCTTGTGATTCATGTGTTGGCTTTCTTGGTCATTGTGGTGGATGACGAACTGCCATTCCCGCTATGTATCTATCTCTATCTGCTTAGCGTTGGGGCAGTCTGCTGAAGTTTTTTATTTTTGTTGTTGAAGTGAAAATCGTAACTATTTTTTAAGTTTCATTGGATGATTTGGGCGATATTCTAAATGTTTAAGTCGTTCTGTATCTGATTTAGATGATTTGTTCCCTGTTTGTCGTGAATGGGCTTCCCTGTTTGTGGTGAAAGGGTACCCTGTTTGTACTCAATGTGTGACACTGAGAAGAGCTCGTTATAATTTCCCTTAAAAAGTTCAATACTAGTAGGTCGATCACATTTCGTGAACTCTTCTCGGCGTTGTCGCAGAGGAGGGTAGCTAGGATTTAGACAGAAAACCTACCCATTTGATTTTATGTCGCCGCCAGCGGTGCTGCCGAAATTACAACTCTCGCAGTTGACTGATGGTCTCCCCGCTCGTTGCATTCTCCCTCTCCCACACCGTGCAGTAATCCCTTCAGATCGACTCCAACTACAGGCGTTTCACCAGCCTGTTTGGAAGGAGCTCAGTGCATTTAGACCCTTCGTCCTCCTTTGCCGTCCTCCTGTTTGGGTATATGCATGGTTCGGACAGCTTCGGGTCCATATTACCTTGCAATCACGGAATTTGTGCTTGTCGCTCTCCATCTCCAACGGTTTATATAGATGTTCCGTGAAGGGAAGATATTCATACACATTCCTGAAATTTGACTCGGCTGCCTCCTTGCACCCTGTTTCAGACGAGCTGCATCCTTACTCTTCTGAAACAGGGGAATGGAGTGACAGGTCAAGCCATTGGAAGTGAGGAGAGAAGACCAGCGAACGGGAACACTGGGGTGACGCCCAAATGAAACCCTTCTTTGGCAGGCTCTTTGTCAATGGCATGCTGCATTTTTGTGGTTTATCATGTTCGGAGAAAGGAGCATCTGATTGTTGCCATTGATGGGGAAGGGAACACATGTAGGGTCATCAGCTGGCATGAGAAGGACTTTTGTTATGGTCAATCACAAGGGCACCTGCACCTCCTCAGTTTAAGTCCAAAACCAGCAGATCACTATTTTGCTGATAAACTGTCAGTTTGGGTTCTAAGGACTAGTACAATACAGAAGAATGTCTCCTGAAGCAGAGTATCCGTTGTTCGGAGCTGTATCGAAAAGTGGATTGCTCGATGTTTGACTTCAGTACCGTTGCTGTTCATACGCTAGTTAACTTATGCAGTTGCGCCGAGCTGTGCAACATATAATATTTGAGATCCCACAAGTTTGAAATCCTACCCTTTGTGTTTCCAGAATTTGCTGGGAAAAAAAATCCTTTCCGTTTTCAGAATGACAATAATGCCTGTTATGAACCCCTCATACTGATAATGACTGAATTCTAATATCTAGCTACCTAGTATGTTGCGTATAACTGCATTATCACATTGGCACCGTTCTTATTACCGTAGTCCTGTCCATTGTTTGTGATGCATCTTGGTTGGACTGGTATAGAGTGGTTTCCTGTTACAGTAGAATGGTATGTAGACTGCTATCGTTATGTGTGGCTGATGATTCTTGCCTCTCGTACTAGACTACCTGGGTAGTGTATGCCTGTAATTTTGTTTATTGTGTTACATGGTTCTCATGTTAATAGGTTTTAGTATATTCCACTGCTGAGAAGAAGGGCTTTGTGCTGCTGAGGCCCAAGATGACCAACGCTGACCTGGGCTGGCTTATCAACTCTGATGAGGTGCAATCTGTGGTGAAGCTATACCTGTCCAAACGGGCCGCCCGGCACGGCCCGGCCCAGACACGCCAAGGCACGGCCCGTTTCTTTTCGGGCCGGCACGGCACGGAATTCATTTCGGGCCGTGCCGTGCCGGCCCACGTGCCAGGCCGTCGGCCCACGGCACGGCACGAATTACACAGGCCGTGCCGGGCCGGCCCGTTAGGCCCGTTAGACACGCCGGCCCATTAACGTTTAAATGGAGCAAAAATGGTGGAGAAATATGGAGTTTTAGTGGGATTTGAATCTGGGTCTTCTAGTTTCTAGACAAGAGACTTACCACCAAGCCACTGATAGGTTTATGTTTATATAGAAACCATATATATTTTAAATAAGTTATTTTCGGGCCGTGCCTAAATGGGCCATTTTCGTGCTTTACCGGGCCAAGGCCTAAACGGGCCGTGCCCGTGCCGCCCGTCGGGCCACCCCGTTGGCCCAAGCACGGCACGACACCTCGAGCCGTGCCGGCCCGGCCCGAAATTATTTCGGACCGTGCCGTGCTTGGGCCGTGCTTTTTTGCGGGCTTCCGGGTGGCCCAAAAGCACGGCCCAAATGGCCAGCTTTAGGTGAAGCCACCCAACAAGGAGGTCAAGCGCAGGGAGAGGGCCAGGAATGAGAAGCTCGACTCCAAGAGGACCAAGCTCAGCCCGGTAAAACCTCTTCCCTCCTATCCATCTCTAAGTTGTGAATTTCCCTTTAATTAATGATAGTGATTGTGACTGCGTTATAGTATCTAGTACTATGTTGCTTATGAACTGCAACATGGTACATTTCTTGTTACTGTAGTTATCTGCATTGCTTGTGATGTGCCTTTTGACTGGAATTGAGTAGTTTATGTTGCTTCATATTGTTATTTAGACTGCTATTGTTCTATATTTGCAATCATGTTTATTCTGTTATTGGGGTTCGATTCATGTTATGCTCCCGTAAACTACTCCAATTATCTGTTTACTGTACTGTGTTCACTTATGTTATGCTTTATAGTATTCTTGTTATTGTACTTCTATTCCAACGTATTACAGAATTTGAAGGAGTAAGCTATTTCTTTTTTTTTAGAAATGAGATATTCCGATGTGCATGACTGTAGGTAGAATATGCAGTTTGTTTATCCAAAGTGCTATAAGTGAAGGTTGCTAGATTATATTGAGACTTGTTACATTTAAGCTAGTAAGATTTGGAGTTTTGTATACCTCGCTAACATCTGCATAACTTTTATGCAAACTGTTTGTGTCCATGTATTATTTACTAGATATTGGGATTTTATTACCTTTTAGGCTAGATATTTGGAGATGCCTTCATGAATATATTGAGATTATTTTCTGGGGGTAGTGGGAACCTTAATTTGAATTCTAAATAGTTATGTTATTTATGATTTCATTAGCAATGGATTGCTATGCTCTTGTGTCATTTGTAACCTTATGAGTAGGCAGCCAAGGTCAAGGCATCTAGAAAGGCCTGGTACAAGACCATGATCTCAGACAGTGACTACACCGAATTCAAGAACTTCTCAAAGTGACTTGGCCCTGTTCGTTTCCTGCCCTCTAAAATTTAAGCATTGTCACATCAAAGAGAATCTTATTATTTATGAATATTTCGATCAATTTAATGACAAAACCCTTTTACAGATTGGTACTAATTTTCGAGATGAATCTAACGATCTTAATTAATCTATATTTTGCTAAAGTGATGCTACAGTAACCGTCTTCTAATCATGACTTAATTAACCTCATTAGATTCGTCTCATAAATTAGTCTAAGGGCCTGTAATTTATTTTATAATTAAACTTTATTTACTACTACTAAATAGTAAAATTCTTTTTAATGTGACAGCTCTAAAGTTTAGACCCCAGGAAACAACAAACACACCCTTGGCGTGACACAGTAAAGCAGGCCTAGTTATGTTTCGAGTAGCAGACTAGTAGTGTTCCTGAACTTATCGAGAGTGTACTTGGCTAATTTGGAAGGACTATTTGACAGTGCAAGTAATAAAATTGGAGGGGATATAAAAAGCTTTAAAAGATAGAATTGACCTAAAGTATTGCACAAAGCTAGAAAAAGGCAACAATTTAAATAGAGTTATATGAACAACTTGAAATCTCGCTCAGATGGTTTTGTTTAAAGTTATCAGTTATCACAAGTCACACTTTTTTCTCAAAATCAAAAGACAAAAAGGCTACAGAGATTACAACACACCAGAGCGAAAGTATATGCTTTGCACTTAACGAGGGAATGTTACCCCAACTTATAAATGAACTTGCATGAAGAAAAAGATCTCCAGATATCTGAATCAGGTTAATAAAATAGCGCAAATGGAACAATAGTGAATAGTCAATGTTACTTGCCACAAGTCTCAATTTTTGCCCAGCAACAGCAACTGAGTGCACAAAGATCAATAAAACAAAGTATCACTTGAGGTGAAAGGCATCCTGCAGAAGGCACTTGGACAATAAATTCTACATCCAACATTAACAAGCAAGGAATCTGTGTAGCATACTTAAGAGTAGAATGCAATTCCCCTCAGCAAAAAACTTAAGCTGAAATTGGTAGCTTCTTATAAAATGAAGTTCTTGTTTCAGTTCCCCTGCTGCTCTTGTTTCTGCTACATCAAGAAAAAGAAGAGCAAACTGAAGAACCAAGAAGCAAAATAAGCTTAGAAGTGGACTGCTACTACACTCATTTAACTTGAGTTGTGTGGTTGTATATGCAAAGAGCTCGATCAATTTGTGTGAAGTTGTGCAGTCTATAAAATTCAGAGATGCCTGAAAAGTCTGAAGCAAAATGACACTATGACTAACGATGTACGGAGTTCCATGTCGATATAAGTCATCCGCTGGTTAGTTTATTTTGTCTCTATCTGTGGCTTCTGTTTTGTGGATGCCGATCTCCTGCATTTGCTGTTCAACAGGCACAAGCCCAACTTCTGCAAGAAACCTACAACACAGTAACAATACTCCACTAAATCATAGACCAATAAGATGTAAAGGTTCGGTTGGATGGGTGAGGGACAGAAGCAGACCTGTTAAGAAGAACAAATAGCACTGTGCCAATAGTTACAAGCAGAAAAACATGCCCCACAATTACAAAGTTTTTTGATGAAAATGCTAGAGAAAGCATTGCAGTAAAACAGATGGCCAGTAGCAAAAATGTAATCTTGAGCACAAACCACGTGGGGGCCTACAAAGTATAAGATAGCAATAATTAGACTTTTCTCGATTTGTACCACTCCAAATCCAAGCAAAATAGAGTAGGTTAAGGTAGAATGTGAGACTAAATATTACAAATACTATATACTCTACCAAACACTAGATTGTTATGACAGGATTAAGATTGAATACATCAAACAAAGAGTATATCACAGTAATTCGGCAACTGAGAGGTTATAGTACTTACATTAACACCAGATGAAAATGCACCCACCAAGACAGCTTCCGCAGATGACACTTGTTTTGAAGGGCGCCCTTCCATTTTATTTCCACCTAGATTATCGCTACTAGCAGAAACAAAGGTACAAGTACAATTGGCAAAGCAATATCAGTACTTTGGTTTGACAAAACAATTGTAGACAAGAAAAAACTCTCCGTTACTGCCCGGTAGTGACACCTTAGTAAATCAGAATTTTGGTTTGAAAACAGTAAAAAGAATATCTTAATTCTCAAAAATTATTTTTGGCACAAGGAACTCAGAATAACACACTACTTTAATGTGTTCCTAGAAAGAGAATAATGCTCCACTAAAGCAGAGGACCAAGGCGAGAAAGGGCAGGCTTACAAGCTGACGCCAGCAGAGACCTCCCTCCTCCCAGAACTCTGGCTCCCGGGTCCTGCCCGGCATTGGTGGCGCCGCTACCTGCCGATCCCATGGCCACTCCCGGATTGGGATGAAATCTCCTTATGACCCATGTCCTCACCCCACCCCCACCCCCAGGGATTGACATTGACCCATCCCCGCTACCTCCAGAGTCTAAAAGTCAACTACAAAAGGGAGGAGGATTAGAGGGAGAGCTCAACTCTCACCTGGAGGAACCGGAGAAGATGCAGCAGTCCTGTGTTCCGTTCTGCCCGCGCGTGCTGCCGTGCGCTGGCTGCTGGCTGGCTGGCTCCGCAGTGCTTGCGGCGCCGATGTGGTGCTGCCTTGGGAGTTGGGAGTTCTGATCTGAGTTTGTGCGGCGACGTTTCCTTTTTTCTGCTAAATCTTTTTTTTCCTTTTGGCAAGAGGCCGGGTTGAATTTCAGATACAACAGAATACAAAGCGGAAAACACATTGCTTCTCAAAATATCTATGAATATATGTTAATCAAATATTTAAAGTTTTCAAATAATAATATTCATTTTTCATAATAACATGATTAGGACATCTATATTAGACCTATAGCAGTACTCCACACTCTCGCAATTAAGAAATTCATTTTGTAGTCCTTCCGGCTATTTCGATCTCGCTATGTCGTGGTGGAATGGGCCCAAAATGGGCTCGAGCCCCGTCGGACTCGTCCCGTCCTCCAGACATTGTGGCTCGTTAAACCTCGCACCACATCTCTACTGAAGATGTAACTAGGCCTTCTTTGTGACTTTTGGTGATAAATGATAAAGAATTAAAATGTCTAATGTGCTAATGTGCAGGATATCAAAGTTTATTTACCCGCGTTGTGAGAATGTTAACCCCGTATACAAAAAGATAAAGCGTAGACTCAAAATCAAGTGTGCAAGATAGATTTGTAGCTTTTGAGTCTAGGCGTGTCAAACTATAAAGATGAGTGAAACGATCTTATATGCAGGAAATATATGCTCAAGAAATAAAAAACAACCTTGGAAACAAATTTGCCAATAGAACCAAGTCCACAAGCCAAAATTCCTAGCTCACCGAGAAAGGAACAGATCCAACGGAAGTTCCGACCGACGGGTGTGGCAACCCTAATTGGTCAAAGCGGAAGTTCCATCAACTCCAGGAAATTTCTGCCGGTTGTTCCGTTCCCACGAAACACCCGACCCGACGTTGCTTAGAACCCTAATCGAGGGTGACGAAAGTTCTGTCCCTTCCTGATCTAACCCTAGAAACGACTTATTTTAGACCCTCTCATATATATATATATATATATATATATATATATATATATATATATATATATATATATATATATATATATATATATATATATATATATATATATATATATATATATATATATATATATGGTCACACCAGCGGAAGCGTGGTGAGACTCATGCCTATGCAAATATTGAGAGTATTACTCTCAAATGGGAAGCGTGGTGTGACCATATAATGACACTAAAAATAATGACATGGTTTGATAAGCAAAGTGATACGAACAAAATTATGAGCCAAGAAGAATATTTTCAAAAAGATATTGTTGATAGTACATATGTGGCTATGCCATTCATGTCCGGACAAATAATTGAACCGAGATACACCAAGGCTTGGCGAAGCATGAGAAAGAAGCTTATCGTGAAAGGAAGATAGTGCCAATAAAAGGACATTATGCATGCCACCTGGTGTCCTTGATACAAGAAAGGTTGAGACACATGGTGTCCTTGCTACATGAAGATGGAGGCTACGTGTGCTAAATAAATAGGAAGGAAGTACCGCTCGCTCGACTATAAAAGGAGGACCACGGCTTCGGAAGAAGGCATCGGCCGATAGAGAGTTCACCCGGCCATCCTCCGGAGCGCTCTTCCGCCTCCACCACCAAGTAGCAGTAGTACCCCACTTGTAAAATAGAGAGTGTAATCCACTTGTAAGATACCGCCTTGCAAGGTAATTTTTCCTTCGTGTGTTTAAGTGTTTGGGGGTTTCCCGAAAGGGAAAACCATATGTAAGCTATATTTGTGGAAATGAAGTAGTGTTGTCTTTGAAAATCCCTTGATATGGTATAGTTCTTGGATATGGATTAAGTTTTTATGTTAGGGACCCTATAGGAGAAACCTCTACGGTGTAGTCCTCGTTTTAGCCCGAGTCGTGGCGTTAGAGGGGACCACTGTGCGGCCGTAGAGAAGTGTTCCCTTCGGGTGGAACTGCTCGGGGAGACGATAAAAACTTTTTGCATATGCTTGTGACTATCTAATCGGGGAAAGACTTCGTTACTTCTGAAACAAATAAGCGAGAAATATGGTGAGTACCGAGTAGGATTTTTACGACTGAAAACTTACACCGCCGTGCAGATGTTAGGCCTCGCCGACGAAAGAACGATCCTGAATAACGAACATACGTGAAGAAGGTGTCGCTTTCGTCGAATAGTAGCAAGATTAGATTAATATAATCAAGGTGTTAATAAGCGGGAGGTCACTATCTGTGAATAGTACTTGAAATCATTTCTCCCACCAAACCTACCGGTTAGTGGGTTGGTATCTGTAGAAATTCGAATTTGAATAATAATGAGCAATTTGAATAGTACCTCGAATTTGAATAGTGAATTTACGCGTCGTGACTGTCGAATATCTGCGAATTTTTATATCCTTGCGAGAATAGTTATCGATAAATATAAATAAATATACGTACCCGTGTGAATAGTGGTACCAGAGCCTCGTTACAATTGAGAAGTTAAATTATTTGAATTTTGAAGTAAATGCTGGAAAGGTTATCAATACAAAAGATAATATTAATATAAGGTGCAGACTTAATTCTTCGGAAGATCATACTTGGCATAGTTCACAAGGACAGTTAAACTTGCTAGTAGACTTAATACATAATCTTTACATTACTTGGGGTAAAAGGCAAGACGAATTAGACATAAGACTTGACAAACTTTATAAAAACCATAAGGAGACTGAAGAAAATCTCTCTTTAATACAGAATAAAATAAATCTTGCGTTACAAAAATTAGAAGAAGGAAAAATAGAACAAAATAAATACTGCCATAATAGTGATTATATCAAAGAAGAAGTCTCTTTGATCTATAAGAAGTTAGAATCTAAAAGAGTTATAGTAGAACAACAAGATATTAAGTTACAAGAAGACGATTCAAAAATACTAATAGAGCAGAATAAGACAATAGTCGAGTTGTTAGCTAAAATTCTTGAAAAGGTTAATATCGAAAGTATTGGAAAGGAACTTGTGCTGTCCTCAACCGGAATAGTTTCTTCCACTACATCCATAAATTCTGATAAATGGACTTATCTAAAGGTGTCTGCAGAAGAGATCAATCCCTCCGGATAGTCAATAAAGATATAAGACCTTTAACCTTAATGGATAGACTCAAAGGTAAAAGTGAAGATATAGAAAATCTCGAAGATATCATTAATGTAGAAACTGATTTAGAAAAATATCAGAAAGATACCTTAAGAAAAATAAAACCGCAGCAGATATATCAAATGGGATTTTTTGAAAGTAGAAGTGGGCTATATAGAATATCTAGAGAAGTTGAATTAAGTGTTTTAACAAAGCCGGTAGAATTAAAAATTGTAAGCAAGCAATTTGAAAATGGCTTGAAATTTTCAGGTTACAAATACATTCACCAAGGAATGTATATAATCGGAATTAAAAGTATGACAAGAAAGAAATTAGGAACAAAGGTTTTAATAACTCTGTTGGACAAAAGGTGGGACACAATTAATAAAGCGTCATTAGGATTTTTGGAAGGAGATATGAATGAAGGTAGTTTAATAACTTATATAGCTCCAGACTTAATTATGCCTATAAAAGAGTTTATAGAAAAAATGAGTTTTGGTTTCCAAACCAAAGGATATGAAGAATTTAAAGGAACAAATTTGTTAGTAAGCATAGAATTTATCGGTAGGTTAACAAATAATAGTAGGACAAAATATAAGGTAAATGTTAATGATGTAATACAAAATATGCAATCAAAAGGAATTAATTTTATGAGTCCTTTAAAAATAAGTTACGAAGAGAGGGCAGGAGAAGAGTGGAGTATAAGTGAACTAATACAAAGGAAGACTTTGCAGCAACCTGAAGATTATATCAGCTATGAAAATAGTAAGGGCAAAACCAGCATTAGATTTATAAATTATAAGGCAAGATCTTTAGACGATTCAGATTCTATGATGACAGAACAAGAAATAGATAATAGCAGAAGACATAGTATCTCGGAATTCATGGAGAAACCTGATATAGACATTGAAATAAGTTATTGTGAAGACAAAATAAAACAAATAAGTGTTGAATATAATAGCTCTATGTTACACGAATGGCCAAAAATTAGAGAAAAAGAACTTTATTTTATTAGAGAATTAGCAAGGCTAAAAAGAATTAAAAAGGATAGAAATAATTCTGTGGGATGCTCAGAAATCAAGAAAGAGGTTAAAAATAAGAACGATAATACTTACAAAGAAAATCAATTAGTTGCTAAAGAAAAGAATATAGCTCAAGAAAATACTACCTCAATAAGTGAGGAAGAACAATGGACCATGAATGAAAAATTATTACAACAAAGTTATGAGGAAGAAGAGGAATTAATAAATGAAATTTATAATGAGCAAGAACTTAGAAATGACGCCGAAGATCATAATGACTTCATAAATTCTTTAGATGATATTGGTTTACATAATTTAGAAAATGCTATGGAAGCAATGGATGTAGGAATTAGTAAAAGAAAAAGATACGGTGATGACTCAGTAAAAACTGATGGGGAGCAAGAAAGACCATCTAGATCTGCAGGAACTTGGCCACCACCTAAAGAAGAGTTCTCATATAATTACATCCCAGGTCAATATGCATACATGGGTTCCAAAAAACGAAATTTTGAAAAACCAGTAAAATTTCAAAATTATAAGAGTGAAGGAGCAATCCTAAATTTATCTGCATATGACCCAATAGACTGGCCAAATGTGTTAAGTGTTTGGAAAGGATTAATAGTTCAAAAATACATACAGAATCAGCATAATATAGGAAATAGGGTAGAAGATATGATAACATATTTAGAAACATTTTTAGGTGAAGCAGCAAAGGTTCTATGGGAGCAATGGGTAGAATCATGTCCAGATAAGTATGAAGAATTAAAGAGAGCAGGAAGTAACCCATATAACTTTGCAAATATAATATCACATCTTATTATAGCAGAAGATCCAGAATTAGGAAATACCGCTTTACAAAATGAAAGATTAAGAGAAATAGAAAAATTAACTCTAACAAGTTGGAAAGGTATAAAAGAATTCTCACAACACTACTTATACAATGCAACTACTGCAAAGCAAGGATTCAATCAAGGAGTAGTAGAAAGGTATTTTAATAAGCTACCAGACCCTTTAGGTAGTATGATATTTGAAGAATATAAAAAGGAAACACAAGGACAAATTATTAATATATCTCAAGCTATAATGTTTGTGTTTAAACAGTTAAGAAAAATATGTACAAATATACAAGCGCAAAGATCAATGAAGCATTCAGATTATAATTTTTGCAATAACATAATTCAGATACCTTTAACATATGGAGAAGAAAGACATAGAAGTAAGAAGTTTAGAAAACCACAAAGAAGGTATAATAATCCTAGAACAAAGAGAAGATACTTTCTAAGAAGATCTGATAATAGACCACCATTCTTACATAAGAGAAATGTTAGACGATATAATCCTAGGAAGAGTTATGATAAGACATGCAGATGCTTTATATGTAATTCACCTGATCATTTAAGTAAAACCTGTCCCAATAAAGATCAGAAAAGATACTCTAGTAAATATGAAGAACAAGAGAAGGTATTTATAGTCGATAGTGTCAATGAAAATATTTTAATGTGCGATGATGAAATAAAAGATGATGAATCTATATACTCTATTATTGAAACAGATGAAATAGAAAATATTGAAACAGAATATGAATCAAGTGATGAGGAACCTGATTTAATAGAAGATCTAGCAGGGTTGAAAATTGAAATGATGAATCAAACAGAGTGTGAACATGACTGGATAAGAGGAAAAGGTGATTATAATATTAAATGCACTTTTTGCATATACTATCCAAGTCAAGACAATAGAGCCACATGTAGAGTATGCCTTAAACAAGCATGTTTTGAATGTTTAAAAGCAAAGAAACAAGCTTGGAGATACGAAGTAGAATTTGAACCAGAAGATAAGATTTTATCTAGTAGAGTTCGAATATTAGAAAATAGAATTAATAAGTTAGAAGCAGAATTAGAAATATTACAAGCAAAGGTTGGCAACGAAGTCATAAAAGAAAATGAAATTATTGAATGTCAGGAACAAACATTAACTATAAAGGATAATAAGAATGATAAGATTATCCAATTAAGAAATGCTTTAATAAGCTTTGGAAATAAATATATAGTAAGATTGCCTTTTAAGGAAATACTAGGCATAAGAATTCCAGTAAAAATAAAATTAAGCCCGAATGTTTCATATAAATTGTTAGCATTAATAGACACAGGATGCACTAAAAATATTATCCATGATAAATACTTCATCAAATGCCCTGAAATAGTTCATACTATAGATGATAACAAGGCAGAAATATCTACAGATATGTCGGGAATAAAAAAGATCCATAATCAATTAGCATACAATATTGAAGCATACATAAATAATACAAGATATATAATAGATGAAATTACAATAAGAAACCTATCTGTTATAAATACTGATTTAATACTTGGGTTAAGATTTTTACAACAATCTGTTCAAACCACAATTATACATGAACAAGGAATCACATTTATTCCACATCAAGATAATGTGCCATATATTACTGAAGTTAGAAAGCGCTATGGAACACAACAAATTTGCAATGTTGATGTAGACGCTTCGGCCCAAATCTAGATATCGCAATACCTGAAGAAAATAAAAACATAGAAAATACCGAATATATGGAACAGATATTACCTATAAAGGACCAAATATGGAGAAATCAATTATCCACTCTTACTAAACACTCTTTTGCTGATCTTATTGCAGACTCTATTCAAAATACATCCACCATGTGTGAGAAGAATTTAAAAGAAGGAATATCATGTCAAGAGCATATATGCATAAATTGCAAAGGTACCTTCAAGACCATCCAGTCTCTGAGAAATACCATAAAAGAATTTTATAACAATACCCCTTACGAATCACTCATTCCCAGAATAAGTTTCAAAACAGATCAGACTTTATCTTATTTCACTCAAGATATCAAGAATATTATCCGGGAAAAATACTATGAAAGACAAATGAAGACTTTCCTTGATATTCAAGGATATCTCAAGGATATTTATATGAGGAAAATAACTCATCCAGGAATAAGAGTAGAAACCTATACTTTTCCACTACTTCACCTAGATGATAAACTAATCATTCATCCTCATCACAAGTTTATAATCCTCAGAGTCAATATAGACCTCATGCAATTCCATAAAATATCCATCGATCAATCCAAAAATATCTCTTTGCAAACATTGATAGATCAAGGTCTGGTCCATTGTATCTATGGATCTTTGGAAGAAATTCTTCATTCAGATCTTGGTAAAGTTACAAAAGAAGGATGCAGAAGGTTATCACATATCAAAGGAAGATATAAAATCATATTCTACTCATCTCCACCAAAGTTCGATTCACCAGTCAGACCGGCAACACATGATATCTATATTACAAAGGGACATTATACCTTCCCAAAATCTCGGTTAACAGAATGGCCCGAAGAATATGATGAATTATTTGCCAAAAAGGTAAATCATAATAATTGGACAATGTTACGTGAAGCTAAAGAATTAGAAGGAGCCATTAAATTCGATCCATCATATTATATGATATTCCGAATTGCATAACTCGAATCTTCATCTACGGATATGGTTCAAGTTATTCACGAATAACTAAAGGAATAGGAAGACTTATAAAGCCTATTTTAGGCAAAGAAAATAATCTCGAGAAAGGAATATCGAGAATTCTTTTCATGGTACGAAGTATGGCAGCCGAGATGATATTGATAATGATGAAACATTTGATGATGAATAAATATTGAATAATTCAAAAAATATAGCATCTGGATGGAAGAAAGAGATAAAGGAAGACATTTTGAAAGAACTCAAAAAGGAAATAAATGAAAAATTTGAAGAAATGCAGAAGTCATATGAGGACAAAATTACCAATTCATTCTTAGATGAGGATATTATGGACATTGGAGGACATGGGCAGCCACCAGAATAATTTCAAAATTAAGCCCATAAAATATCTAAGAAGACTTAAATATAATTGAGAGTCACACTCTCAAAGCTGAAGCGTGGTGAGACTCATGCCTATGCAAATATTGAGAGTATTACTCTCAAATGGGAAGCGTGGTGTGACCATATAATGACACTAAAAATAATGACATGGTTTGATAAGCAAAGTGATACGAACAAAATTATGAGCCAAGAAGAATATTTTCAAAAAGATATTGTTGATAGTACATATGTGGCTATGCCATTCATGTCCGGACAAATAATTGAACCAGATACACCAAGGCTTGGCGAAGCATGAGAAAGAAGCTTATCGTGAAAGGAAGATAGTGCCAATAAAAGGACATTATGCATGCCACCTGGTGTCCTTGATACAAGAAAGGTTGAGACACATGGTGTCCTTGCTACATGAAGATGGAGGCTACGTGTGCTAAATAAATAGGAAGGAAGTACCGCTCGCTCGACTATAAAAGGAGGACCCCGGCTTCGGAAGAAGGCATCGGCCGATAGAGAGTTCACCCGGCCATCCTCCGGAGCGCCCTTCCGCCGCCACCACCAAGTAGCAGTAGTACCCCACTTGTAAAATAGAGAGTGTAATCCACTGTAAGATACCGCCTGCAAGGTAATTTTTTTCTTCGTGTGTTTAAGTGTTTGGGGGTTTCCCGAAAGGGAAAACCATATGTAAGCTATATTTGTGAAAATGAAGTAGTGTTGTCTTTGAAAATCCCTTGATATGGTATAGTTCTTGGATATGGATTAAGTTTTTATGCTAGGGACCCTATAGGAGAGACCTCTACGGTGTAGTCCTCGTTTTAGCCCGAGTCGTGGCGTTAGAGGGGACCCTGTGCGGCCGTAGAGAAGTGTTCCCTTCGGGTGGAACCGCTCGGGGAGACGATAAAAACTTTTTGCATATGCTTGTGACTATCTAATCTGGGGAAAGACTTCGTTACTTCTGAAACAAATAAGCGAGAAATATGGTGAGTACCGAGTAGGATTTTTACGACTGAAAACTTACACCGCCCGGCAGATTGTTAGGCCTCGCCAGCCGAAAGAACGATCCTGAATAACGAACATACGTGAAGAAGGTGTCGCTTTCGTCGAATAGTAGCAAGATTAGATTAATATAATCAAGGTGTTAATAAGCGGGAGGTCACTATCCGTGAATAGTACTTGAAATCATTTCTCCCACCAAACCTACCGGTTAGTGGGTTGGCACTGTAGAAATTCGAATTTGAATAGTAACAGAGCAATTTGAATAGTACCTCGAATTTGAATAGTGAATTTACGCGTCGCGACTGTCGAATATCTGCGAATTTTTATATCCTTGCCGGAATAGTTATCGATAAATATAAATAAATATACGTACCCGTGTGAATAGTGGTATCGAGCCTCGTTACAATTGAGAAGCGTGGTGAGACTCATGCCTATGCAAATATTGAGAGTATTACTCTCAAATGGGAAGCGTGGTGTGACCATATAATGACACTAAAAATAATGACATGGTTTGATAAGCAAAGTGATACGAACAAAATTATGAGCCAAGAAGAATATTTTCAAAAAGATATTGTTGATAGTACATATGTGGCTATGCCATTCATGTCCGGACAAATAATTGAACCAGATACACCAAGGCTTGGCGAAGCATGAGAAAGAAGCTTATCGTGAAAGGAAGATAGTGCCAATAAAAGGACATTATGCATGCCACCTGGTGTCCTTGATACAAGAAAGGTTGAGACACATGGTGTCCTTGCTACATGAAGATGGAGGCTACGTGTGCTAAATAAATAGGAAGGAAGTACCGCTCGCTCGACTATAAAAGGAGGACCCCGGCTTCGGAAGAAGGCATCGGCCGATAGAGAGTTCACCCGGCCATCCTCCGGAGCGCTCTTCCGCCTCCACCACCAAGTAGCAGTAGTACCCCACTTGTAAAATAGAGAGTGTAATCCACTGTAAGATACCGCCTGCAAGGTAATTTTTCCTTCGTGTGTTTAAGTGTTTGGGGGTTTCCCGAAAGGGAAAACCATATGTAAGCTATATTTGTGGAAATGAAGTAGTGTTGTCTTTGAAAATCCCTTGATATGGTATAGTTCTTGGATATGGATTAAGTTTTTATGCTAGGGACCCTATAGGAGAGACCTCTACGGTGTAGTCCTCGTTTTAGCCCGAGTCGTGGCGTTAGAGGGGACCCTGTGCGGCCGTAGAGAAGTGTTCCCTTCGGGTGGAACTGCCTGGGGAGACGATAAAAACTTTTTGCATATGCTTGTGACTATCTAATCTGGGGAAAGACTTCGTTACTTCGAAACAAATAAGCGAGAAATATGGTGAGTACCGAGTAGGATTTTTACGACTGAAAACTTACACCGCCTGCAGATTGTTAGGCCTCGCCAGCCGAAAGAACGATCCTGAATAACGAACATACGTGAAGAAGGTGTCGCTTTCGTCGAATAGTAGCAAGATTAGATTAATATAATCAAGGTGTTAATAAGCGGGAGGTCACTATCCGTGAATAGTACTGAAATCATTTCTCCCACCAAACCTACCGGTTAGTGGGTTGGTACTTGTAGAAATTCGAATTTGAATAGTAACGAGCAATTTGAATAGTACCTCGAATTTGAAGGGTTGGTACTGTAGAAATTCGAATTTGAATAGTAACAGAGCAATTTGAATAGTACCTCGAATTTGAATAGTGAATCTACGCGTCGCGACTGTCGAATATCTGCGAATTTTTATATCCTTGCCAGAATAGTTATCGATATAAATAAATATACGTACCCGTGTGAATAGTGGTACCAGAGCCTCGTTACAATTGAGAAGTTAAAGTATTTGAATTTTGAAGTAAATACTGGAAAGGTTATCAATACAAAAGATAATATTAATATAAGGTGCAGACTTAATTCTTCGGAAGATCATACTTGGCATAGTTCACAAGGACGAGTTAAACTTGCTAGTAGACTTAATACATAATCTTTACATTACTTGGGGTAAAAGGCAAGACGAATTAGACATAAGATTTGACAAACTTTATAAAAACCATAAGGAGACTGAAGAAAATCTCTCTTTAATACAGAATAAAATAAATCTTGCGTTACAAAAATTAGAAGAAGGAAAAATAGAACAAAATAAATACTGCCATAATAGTGATTATATCAAAGAAGAAGTCTCTTTGATCTATAAGAAGTTAGAATCTAAAAGAGTTATAGTAGAACAACAAGATATTAAGTTACAAGTGGTGAAAATTCGGACGGGTAATGACACTAAAAATACGTACCCGTATCTCAATTGTAACGAGGCTCGATACCACTATTCACACGAGTACGTATATTTATTTATATCGATAAGTATTCGGCAAGGATATAAAAATTCGCGAGATATTCGACAGTAGCGACGCGTAGATTCACTATTCAAATTCGAGGTACTATTCAAATTGCTCTGTTACTATTCAAATTCGAATTTCTACGGTACCAACCCTTCAAATTCGAGGTACTATTCAAATTGCTCTGTTACTATTCAAATTCGAATTTCTACAGTACCAACCCACTAACCGGTAGGTTTGGTGGGAGAAATGATTTCAGTACTATTCACAGATAGTGACCTCCCGCTTATTAACACCTTGATTATATTAATCTAATCTTGCTACTATTCGACGAAAGCGACACCTTCTTCACGTATGTTCGTTATTCAGGATCGTTCTTTCGGTTGGCGAGGCCTAACAATCTGCGGGCGGTGTAAGTTTTCAGTCGTAAAAATCCTACTCGGTACTCACCATATTTCTCGCTTATTTGTTTCAGAAGTAACGAAGTCTTTCCCCAGATTAGATAGTCACAAGCATATGCAAAAAGTTTTTATCGTCTCCCAGGCAGTTCCACCCGAAGGGAACACTTCTCTACGGCCGCACGGGGTCCCCTCTAACGCCACGACTGCGGGCTAAAACGAGGACTACACCGTAGAGGTCTCTCCTATAGGGTCCCTAGCATAAAAACTTAATCCATATCCAAGAACTATACCATATCAAGGGATTTTCAAAGACAACACTACTTCATTTCCACAAATATAGCTTACATATGGTTTTCCCTTTCGGGAAACCCCCAAACACTTAAACACACGAAGGAAAAATTACCTTGCAGGCGGTATCTTACGAGTGGATTACACTCTCTATTTTACAAGTGGGGTACTACTGCTACTTGGTGGTGGAGGCGGAAGAGCGCTCCGGAGGATGGCCGGGTGAACTCTCTATCGGCTGATGCCTTCTTCCGAAGCCGGGGTCCTCCTTTTATAGTCGAGCGAGCGGTACTTCCTTCCTATTTATTTAGCACACGTAGCCTCCATCTTCATGTAGCAAGGACACCATGTGTCTCAACCTTTCTTGTATCAAGGACACCAGGTGGCATGCATAATGTCCTTTTATTGGCACTATCTTCCTTTCACGATAAGCTTCTTTCTCATGCTTCGCCAAGCCTTGGTGTATCTGGTTCAATTATTTGTCCGGACATGAATGGCATAGCCACATATGTACTATCAACAATATCTTTTTGAAAATATTCTTCTTGGCTCATAATTTTGTTCGTATCACTTTGCTTATCAAACCATGTCATTATTTTTAGTGTCATTATATGGTCACACCACGCTTCCCATTTGAGAGTAATACTCTCAATATTTGCATAGGCATGAGTCTCACCACGCTTCAGCTTTGAGAGTGTGACTCTCAATTATATTTAAGTCTTCTTAGATATTTTATGGGCTTAATTTTGAAATTATTCTGGTGGCTGCCCATGTCCTCCAATGTCCATAATATCCTCATCTAAGAATGAATTGGTAATTTTGTCCTCATATAACTTCTGCATTTCTTCAAATTTTTCATTTATTTCCTTTTTGAGTTCTTTCAAAATGTCTTCCTTTATCTCTTTCTTCCATCCAGATGCTATATTTTTTGAATTATTCAATATTTATTCATCATCAAATGTTTCATCATTATCAATATCATCTCGGCTGCCATACTTCGTACCATGAAAAGAATTCTCGATATTCCTTTCTCGAGATTATTTTCTTTGCCTAAAATAGGCTTTATAAGTCTTCCTATTCCTTTAGTTATTCGTGAATAACTTGAACCATATCCGTAGATGAAGATTCGAGTTATGCAATTCGGAATATCATATAATATGATGGATCGAATTTAATGGCTCCTTCTAATTCTTTAGCTTCACAGAACATTGTCCAATTATTATGATTTACCTTTTTGGCAAATAATTCATCATATTCTTCGGGCCATTATGTTAACTGAGATTTTGGGAAGGTATAATGTCCCTTTGTAATATAGATATCATGTGTTGCTGGTCCGACTGGTGAATCGAACTTTGGTGGAGATGAGTAGAATATGATTTTATATCTTCCTTTGATATGTGATAACCTTCTGCATCCTTCTTTTGTAACTTTACCAAGATCTGAATGAAGAATTTCTTCCAAAGATCCATAGATACAATGGACCGAGACCTTGATCTATCAATGTTTGCAAAGAGATATTTTTGGATTGATCGATGGATATTTTATGGAATTGCATGAGGTCTATATTGACTCCGAGGATTATAAACTTGTGATGAGGATGAATGATTAGTTTATCATCTAGGTGAAGTAGTGGAAAAGTATAGGTTTCTACTCTTATTCCTGGATGAGTTATTTTCCTCATATAAATATCCTTGAGATATCCTTGAATATCAAGGAAAGTCTTCATTTGTCTTTCATAGTATTTTTCCCAGATAATATTCTTGATATCTTGAGTGAAATAAGATAAAGTCTGATCTGTTTTGAAACTTATTCAGGGAATGAGTGATTCGTAAGGGGTATTGTTATAAAATTCTTTTATGGTATTTCTCAGAGACTGGATGGTCTTGAAGGTACCTTTGCAATTTATGCATATATGCTCTTGACATGATATTCCTTCTTTTAAATTCTTCTCACACATGGTGGATGTATTTTGAATAGAGTCTGCAATAAGATCAGCAAAAGAGTGTTTAGTAAGAGTGGATAATTGATTTCTCCATATTTGGTCCTTTATAGGTAATATCTGTTCCATATATTCGGTATTTTCTATGTTTTTATTTTCTTCGGGTATTGCGATATCTAGATTTGGGCCGGAAGCGTCTACATCAACATTGCAAATTTGTTGTGTTCCATAGCGCTTTCTAACTTCAGTAATATATGGCACATTATCTTGATGTGGAATAAATGTGATTCCTTGTTCATGTATAATTGTGGTTTGAACAGATTGTTGTAAAAATCTTAACCCAAGTATTAAATCAGTATTTATAACGAGATAGGTTTCTTATTGTAATTTCATCTATTATATATCTTGTATTATTTATGTATGCTTCAATATTGTATGCTAATTGATTATGGATCTTTTTTATTCCTGACATATCTGTAGATATTTCTGCCTTGTTATCATCTATAGTATGAACTATTTCAGGGCATTTGATGAAGTATTTATCATGGATAATATTTTTAGTGCACCCTGTGTCTATTAATGCTAACAATTTATATGAAACATTCGGGCTTAATTTTATTTTTACTGGAATTCTTATGCCTAGTATTTCCTTAAAAGGCAATCTTACTATATATTTATTTCCAAAGCTTATTAAAGCATTTCTTAATTGGATAATCTTATCATTCTTATTATCCTTTATAGTTAATGTTTGTTCCTGACATTCAATAATTTCATTTTCTTTTATGACTTCGTTGCCAACCTTTGCTTGTAATATTTCTAATTCTGCTTCTAACTTATTAATTCTATTTTCTAATATTCGAACTCTACTAGATAAAATCTTATCTTCTGGTTCAAATTCTACTTCGTATCTCCAAGCTTGTTTCTTTGCTTTTAAACATTCAAAACATGCTTGTTTAAGGCATACTCTACATGTGGCTCTATTGTCTTGACTTGGATAGTATATGCAAAAAGTGCATTTAATATTATAATCTCCTTTTCCTCTTATCCAGTCATGTTCACACTCTGTTTGATTCATCATTTCAATTTTCAACCCTGCTAGATCTTCTATTAAATCAGGTTCCTCATCACTTGATTCATATTCTGTTTCAATATTTTCTATTTCATCTGTTTCAATAATAGAGTATATAGATTCATCATCTTTTATTTCATCATCGCACATTAAAATATTTTCATTGACACTATCGACTATAAATACCTTCTCTTGTTCTTCATATTTACTAGAGTATCTTTTCTGATCTTTATTGGGACAGGTTTTACTTAAATGATCAGGTGAATTACATATAAAGCATCTGCATGTCTTATCATAACTCTTCCTAGGATTATATCGTCTAACATTTCTCTTATGTAAGAATGGTGGTCTATTATCAGATCTTCTTAGAAAGTATCTTCTCTTTGTTCTAGGATTATTATACCTTCTTTGTGGTTTTCTAAACTTCTTACTTCTATGTCTTTCTTCTCCATATGTTAAAGGTATCTGAATTATGTTATTGCAAAAATTATAATCTGAATGCTTCATTGATCTTTGCGCTTGTATATTTGTACATATTTTTCTTAACTGTTTAAACACAAACATTATAGCTTGAGATATATTAATAATTTGTCCTTGTGTTTCCTTTTTATATTCTTCAAATATCATACTACCTAAAGGGTCTGGTAGCTTATTAAAATACCTTTCTACTACTCCTTGATTGAATCCTTGCTTTGCAGTAGTTGCATTGTATAAGTAGTGTTGTGAGAATTCTTTTATACCTTTCCAACTTGTTAGAGTTAATTTTTCTATTTCTCTTAATCTTTCATTTTGTAAAGCGGTATTTCCTAATTCTGGATCTTCTGCTATAATAAGATGTGATATTATATTTGCAAAGTTATATGGGTTACTTCCTGCTCTCTTTAATTCTTCATACTTATCTGGACATGATTCTACCCATTGCTCCCATAGAACTTTTGCTGCTTCACCTAAAAATGTTTCTAAATATGTTATCATATCTTCTACCCTATTTCCTATATTATGCTGATTCTGTATGTATTTTTGAACTATTAATCCTTTCCAAACACTTAACACATTTGGCCAGTCTATTGGGTCATATGCAGATAAATTTAGGATTGCTCCTTCACTCTTATAATTTTGAAATTTTACTGGTTTTTCAAAATTTCGTTTTTTGGAACCCATGTATGCATATTGACCTGGGATGTAATTATATGAGAACTCTTCTTTAGGTGGTGGCCAAGTTCCTGCAGATCTAGATGGTCTTTCTTGCTCCCCATCGGTTTTTACTGAGTCATCACCGTATCTTTTTCTTTTACTAATTCCTACATCCATTGCTTCCATAGCATTTTCTAAATTATGTAAACCAATATCATCTAAAGAATTTATGAAGTCATTATGATCTTCAGCGTCATTTCTAAGTTCTTGCTCATTATAAATTTCATTTATTAATTCCTCTTCTTCCTCATAACTTTGTTGTAATAAATTTTCATTCATGGTCCATTGTTCTTCCTCACTTATTGAGGTAGTATTTTCTTGAGCTATATTCTTTTCTTTAGCAACTAATTGATTTTCTTTGTAAGTATTATCGTTCTTATTTTTAACCTCTTTCTTGATTTCTGAGCATCCCACAGAATTATTTCTATCCTTTTTAATTCTTTTTAGCCTTGCTAATTCTCTAATAAAATAAAGTTCTTTTTCTCTAATTTTTGGCCATTCGTGTAACATAGAGCTATTATATTCAACACTTATTTGTTTTATTTTGTCTTCACAATAACTTATTTCAATGTCTATATCAGGTTTCTCCATGAATTCTGAGATACTATGTCTTCTGCTATTATCTATTTCTTGTTCTGTCATCATAGAATCTGAATCGTCTAAAGATCTTGCCTTATAATTTATAAATCTAATGCTGGTTTTGCCCTTACTATTTTCATAGCTAATATAATCTTCAGGTTGCTGCAAAGTCTTCCTTTGTATTAGTTCACTTATACTCCACTCTTCTCCTGCCCTCTCTTCGAACTTATTTTTAAAGGACTCATAAAATTAATTCCTTTTGATTGCATATTTTGTATTACATCATTAACATTTACCTTATATTTTGTCCTACTATTATTTGTTAACCTACCAATAAATTCTATGCTTACTAACAAATTTGTTCCTTTAAATTCTTCATATCCTTTGGTTTGGAAACCAACACTCATTTTTTCTATAAACTCTTTTATAGGCATAATTAAGTCTGGAGCTATATAAGTTATTAAACTACCTTCATTCATATCTCCTTCCAAAAATCCTAATGACGCTTTATTAATTGTGTCCCACCTTTTGTCCAACAGAGTTATTAAAACCTTTGTTCCTAATTTCTTTCTTGTCATACTTTTAATTCCGATTATATACATTCCTTGGTGAATGTATTTGTAACCTGAAAATTTCAAGCCATTTTCAAATTGCTTGCTTACAATTTTTAATTCTACCGGCTTTGTTAAAACACTTAATTCAACTTCTCTAGATATTCTATATAGCCCACTTCTACTTTCAAAAATCCCATTTGATATATCTGCTGCGGTTTTATTTTTCTTAAGGTATCTTTCTGATATTTTTCTAAATCAGTTTCTACATTAATGATATCTTCGAGATTTTCTATATCTTCACTTTTACCTTTGAGTCTATCCATTAAGGTTAAAGGTCTTATATCTTTATTGACTATCCGGAGGGATTGATCTCTTCTGCAGACACCTTTAGATAAGTCCATTTATCAGAATTTATGGATGTAGTGGAAGAAACTATTCCGGTTGAGGACAGCACAAGTTCCTTTCCAATACTTTCGATATTAACCTTTTCAAGAATTTTAGCTAACAACTCGACTATTGTCTTATTCTGCTCTATTAGTATTTTTGAATCGTCTTCTTGTAACTTAATATCTTGTTGTTCTACTATAACTCTTTTAGATTCTAACTTCTTATAGATCAAAGAGACTTCTTCTTTGATATAATCACTATTATGGCAGTATTTATTTTGTTCTATTTTTCCTTCTTCTAATTTTTGTAACGCAAGATTTATTTTATTCTGTATTAAAGAGAGATTTTCTTCGATCTCCTTATGGTTTTTATAAAGTTTGTCAAGTCTTATGTCTAATTCGTCTTGCCTTTTACCCCAAGTAATGTAAAGATTATGTATTAAGTCTACTAGCAAGTTTAACTGTCCTTGTGAACTATGCCAAGTATGATCTTCCGAAGAATTAAGTCTGCACCTTATATTAATATTATCTTTTGTATTGATAACCTTTCCAGTATTTACTTCAAAATTCAAATACTTTAACTTCTCAATTGTAACGAGGCTCTGGTACCACTATTCACACGGGTACGTATATTTATTTATATCGATAACTATTCTGGCAAGGATATAAAAATTCGCAGATATTCGACAGTAGCGACGCGTAGATTCACTATTCAAATTCGAGGTACTATTCAAATTGCTCTGTTACTATTCAAATTCGAATTTCTACGAGTACCAACCCACTAACCGGTAGGTTTGGTGGGAGAAATGATTTCAGTACTATTCACGAGATAGTGACCTCCCGCTTATTAACACCTTGATTATATTAATCTAATCTTGCTACTATTCGACGAAAGCGACACCTTCTTCACGTATGTTCGTTATTCAGGATCGTTCTTTCGGCTGGCGAGGCCTAACAATCTGCACGGGCGGTGTAAGTTTTCAGTCGTAAAAATCCTACTCGGTACTCACCATATTTCTCGCTTATTTGTTTCAGAAGTAACGAAGTCTTTCCCCAGATTAGATAGTCACAAGCATATGCAAAAAGTTTTTATCGTCTCCCCAGGCAGTTGGTTTGATAAGCAAAGGACATTAGCACACGTAGCCTCCATCTTCATGTAGCAAGGACACCATGTGTCTCAACCTTTCTTGTATCAAGGACACCAGGTGGCATGCATAATGTCCTTTTATTGGCACTATCTTCCTTTCACGATAAGCTTCTTTCTCATGCTTCGCCAAGCCTTGGTGTATCTCGGTTCAATTATTTGTCCGGACATGAATGGCATAGCCACATATGTACTATCAACAATATCTTTTTGAAAATATTCTTCTTGGCTCATAATTTTGTTCGTATCACTTTGCTTATCAAACCATGTCATTATTTTTAGTGTCATTATATGGTCACACCACGCTTCCCATTTGAGAGTATTACTCTCAATTATATTTAAGTCTTCTTTGATATTTTATGGGCATAATTTTTAAATTATTCTGGTGGCTGCCCATGTCCTCCAATGTCCATAATATCCTCATCTAAGAATGAATTGGTAATTTTGTCCTCATATGACTTCTGCATTTCTTCAAATTTTTCATTTATTTCCTTTTTGAGTTCTTTCAAAATGTCTTCCTTTATCTCTTTCTTCCATCCAGGTGCTATATTTTCAAATTTTTCTTCTATCTTCCAATCAATATATTTACCGTCTAAAGGATCAACTCCTTTTATTAAACATTCTTTGTATGTCAGTTTCATAGATGAACTACTGTCTTCTTTATTCTTCATTCCACCCGTCTCTTTTGTTTTTGCTATTATTGGTTCTTCGAAAGTGCTATTACTCTTTTTTGAACCAGTCTGTAACTTTGTATATATTCTTTTGCAGATGGTTCAATATAATAGTTCGGCCCTATAGCCATTCTAGCTTTGGCTAGTGCTTCATCAACATCCATATATTTTGCAAATGATGGAGATAGTCTTCTCCTCTCCATTTCTTTCTTTAGGATCACTATTTCTTCAAAGGATGTATATATTCCTGGCCTTTTCCCATTAAAAATCACATACAAAGGCCTTGATTGAATTCTTTCTAGACATTCTGATGATGGAAGCATTCCATTGATCATATGAAAATATTCAGAAAGGCTATTTAGTATTGCCGAGATAGTACCCTTTGTCGTCTTTTTTATTGTTATATTGATACCAGAAATTGTCCAGTAGACATTGTTGAACTTCATCTACAAAGATATGATTTTTAGGCTTAAATTTGAAAGTATTTTCTGGAAAAACCTTCAGCTTATTATCTGGACCAAAAGTATAATATTCAACTTCAGGTGTATTCATTGATCTCTTCATTCCTGCAAAATGGAAGAGCGTGAAAACAAGTCAGGCAACTTGTTATCTTTCCCCTTGATATGTTCAAAATGAACTTTATAACCATTTCCAGTAATAATATCTTCGAACAATATCCATCTTCTAGTTGAGCTTTTCTTACTATTAATCTGATTATAATATCGACAGATTGCTTCACAATCTGTTCTTACAATAAATTCTTTGAATCCAAGATATAGCCGAAATGCATTTATTGCAGAAATTATGGCTAGAATTTCCCCGTCAGTATTATTCATACTTTTTAACTTATAACTTCCTGAAGCATAACGACATATTTTTTCTTCTGTCTTAGGGGAATATTTATTAGGCTTTTGTTTTAATATTGCACCCCAACCTTCCTTAGAGGCATCAGTTTCTATAATAAAATAATTGTCATCCAAAGGTAATTCTAATGGTTTTAAATTCTTTACTTTCTCCTTTATGGCTCTTACTAATTTTATATCTTCAGAGTTAAAATATTTTTGACCATTTTTCCTCAATTTTGAATATAATGGACCAGCAAGTTTTGCTAAATTATCAATGTAATTTCTTGCATAGTTGACAATTCCTAGAAATTGCTGCAGAATTTTAGTATTATTCATGGTATCAGGGAACTGTAATATTTTCTTTGCAATGTGTTCTTGTAAATATATTTTCCCTTCTCCTATTTCATGACCAAGAAAATTAATTCTCTCCTTGCAAATTTCCATTTTCTTTTTAGATAATATTAAACCATTTTGTTCTACTTTTCTAAAGAATACTTCAAGATGTGCAATATGTTCTTTATAAGATTTAGAAAAAATTAATATGTCATCTATATATACTAGTATAAATTCTTGGGTTTCATTGAAAATATTTTGCATTTTCCTTTGAAATAAAGCAGGTGCATTTTTAGTCCCAATGGCATAACAAGCCATTCAAAATGACCTTGAGGGCAAGTAAATGCAGTCCATTCTATTGACTCTTCTGCCATTTTAACTTGCCAAAATCCAGCCTTTAAATCAAATTTCGAAAAGTATCTACTACCTTGTATTCTATTAATCAATTCTTGTTTATTAGGAATATTAAAAGCATCTTCTACAGTATTGTCATTTAACCTTTTATAATTAATGACCATTCTAGACTTTCCTCTTACTTCTTCAGACATGATTTCTAACTATAAATGCTGCAGATCTATGCTGGACTTCTACTTTCTCTTATAGCCTTTAATTTTAATAGTTCTTCAATGTGCATCTTAAAATCTTCTATATCCTTGGGAGTGGCTTCAATAGGGGCTGTTTTGATTATATAATCTGGGTTTATTATATTAATCTTGCATACTATGCCATTTTTCTCCCAATGCTTCATAGGTATTTCGCCAATAATTTGGATATCTTCAAGCCTCTGCACTATCTTTTCTATGTCCTTTTTTGACTTTATATCTACTGTACCAATTTGGTGCGAATGATTGTAACCCAATGCACTCTAAATTAGAGTTTTCTATATAGAATTCTTCTATGCTTGAACTAAGTTCGAGTTTGTATTTTCTTCAGGTATTGCGATATCTAGATTTGGGCCGAAGCGTCTACATCAACATTGCAAATTTGTTGTGTTCCATAGCGTTTTCTAACTTCAGTAATATATGGCACATTATCTTGATGTGGAATAAATGTGATTCCTTGTTCATGTATAATTGTGGTTTGAACAGATTGTTGTAAAAATCTTAACCCAAGTATTAAATCAGTATTTATAACGAGATAGGTTTCTTATTGTAATTTCATCTATTATATATCTTGTATTATTTATGTATGCTTCAATATTGTATGCTAATTGATTATGGATCTTTTTTATTCCTGACATATCTGTAGATATTTCTGCCTTGTTATCATCTATAGTATGAACTATTTCAGGGGCATTTGATGAAGTATTTATCATGGATAATATTTTTAGTGCACCACTGTGTCTATTAATGCTAACAATTTATATGAAACATTCGGGCTTAATTTTATTTTTACTGGAATTCTTATGCCTAGTATTTCCTTAAAAGGCAATCTTACTATATATTTATTTCCAAAGCTTATTAAAGCATTTCTTAATTGGATAATCTTATCATTCTTACTATCCTTTATAGTTAATGTTTGTTCCTGACATTCAATAATTTCATTTTCTTTTACGACTTCGTTGCCAACCTTTGCTTGTAATATTTCTAATTCTGCTTCTAACTTATTAATTCTATTTTCTAATATTCGAACTCTACTAGATAAAATCTTATCTTCTGGTTCAAATTCTACTTCGTATCTCCAAGCTTGTTTCTTTGCTTTTAAACATTCAAAACATGCTTGTTTAAGGCATACTCTACATGTGGCTCTATTGTCTTGACTTGGATAGTATATGCAAAAAGTGCATTTAATATTATAATCTCCTTTTCCTCTTATCCAGTCATGTTCACACTCTGTTTGATTCATCATTTCAATTTTCAACCCTGCTAGATCTTCTATTAAATCAGGTTCCTCATCACTTGATTCATATTCTGTTTCAATATTTTCTATTTCATCTGTTTCAATAATAGAGTATATAGATTCATCATCTTTTATTTCATCATCGCACATTAAAATATTTTCATTGACACTATCGACTATAAATACCTTCTCTTGTTCTTCATATTTACTAGAGTATCTTTTCTGATCTTTATTGGGACAGGTTTTACTTAAATGATCAGGTGAATTACATATAAAGCATCTGCATGTCTTATCATAACTCTTCCTAGGATTATATCGTCTAACATTTCTCTTATGTAAGAATGGTGGTCTATTATCAGATCTTCTTAGAAAGTATCTTCTCTTTGTTCTAGGATTATTATACCTTCTTTGTGGTTTTCTAAACTTCTTACTTCTATGTCTTTCTTCTCCATATGTTAAAGGTATCTGAATTATGTTATTGCAAAAATTATAATCTGAATGCTTCATTGATCTTTGCGCTTGTATATTTGTACATATTTTTCTTAACTGTTTAAACACAAACATTATAGCTTGAGATATATTAATAATTTGTCCTTGTGTTTCCTTTTTATATTCTTCAAATATCATACTACCTAAAGGGTCCGGTAGCTTATTAAAATACCTTTCTACTACTCCTTGATTGAATCCTTGCTTTGCAGTAGTTGCATTGTATAAGTAGTGTTGTGAGAATTCTTTTATACCTTTCCAACTTGTTAGAGTTAATTTTTCTATTTCTCTTAATCTTTCATTTTGTAAAGCGGTATTTCCTAATTCTGGATCTTCTGCTATAATAAGATGTGATATTATATTTGCAAAGTTATATGGGTTACTTCCTGCTCTCTTTAATTCTTCATACTTATCTGGACATGATTCTACCCATTGCTCCCATAGAACTTTTGCTGCTTCACCTAAAAATGTTTCTAAATATGTTATCATATCTTCTACCCTATTTCCTATATTATGCTGATTCTGTGTGTATTTTTGAACTATTAATCCTTTCCAAACACTTAACACATTTTGCCAGTCTATTGGGTCATATGCAGATAAATTTAGGATTGCTCCTTCACTCTTATAATTTTGAAATTTTACTGGTTTTTCAAAATTTCGTTTTTTGGAACCCATGTATGCATATTGACCTGGGATGTAATTATATGAGAACTCTTCTTTAGGTGGTGGCCAAGTTCCTGCAGATCTAGATGGTCTTTCTTGCTCCCCATCAGTTTTTACTGAGTCATCACCGTATCTTTTTCTTTTACTAATTCCTACATCCATTGCTTCCATAGCATTTTCTAAATTATGTAAACCAATATCATCTAAAGAATTTATGAAGTCATTATGATCTTCGGCGTCATTTCTAAGTTCTTGCTCATTATAAATTTCATTTATTAATTCCTCTTCTTCCTCATAACTTTGTTGTAATAAATTTTCATTCATGGTCCATTGTTCTTCCTCACTTATTGAGGTAGTATTTTCTTGAGCTATATTCTTTTCTTTAGCAACTAATTGATTTTCTTTGTAAGTATTATCGTTCTTATTTTTAACCTCTTTCTTGATTTCTGAGCATCCCACAGAATTATTTCTATCCTTTTTAATTCTTTTTAGCCTTGCTAATTCTCTAATAAAATAAAGTTCTTTTTCTCTAATTTTTGGCCATTCGTGTAACATAGAGCTATTATATTCAACACTTATTTGTTTTATTTTGTCTTCACAATAACTTATTTCAATGTCTATATCAGGTTTCTCCATGAATTCTGAGATACTATGTCTTCTGCTATTATCTATTTCTTGTTCTGTCATCATAGAATCTGAATCGTCTAAAGATCTTGCCTTATAATTTATAAATCTAATGCTGGTTTTGCCCTTACTATTTTCATAGCTAATATAATCTTCAGGTTGCTGCAAAGTCTTCCTTTGTATTAGTTCACTTATACTCCACTCTTCTCCTGCCCTCTCTTCAGAACTTATTTTTAAAGGACTCATAAAATTAATTCCTTTTGATTGCATATTTTGTATTACATCATTAACATTTACCTTATATTTTGTCCTACTATTATTTGTTAACCTACCAATAAATTCTATGCTTACTAACAAATTTGTTCCTTTAAATTCTTCATATCCTTTGGTTTGGAAACCAACACTCATTTTTCTATAAACTCTTTTATAGGCATAATTAAGTCTGGAGCTATATAAGTTATTAAACTACCTTCATTCATATCTCCTTCCAAAAATCCTAATGACGCTTTATTAATTGTGTCCCACCTTTTGTCCAACAGAGTTATTAAAACCTTTGTTCCTAATTTCTTTCTTGTCATACTTTTAATTCCGATTATATACATTCCTTGGTGAATGTATTTGTAACCTGAAAATTTCAAGCCATTTTCAAATTGCTTGCTTACAATTTTTAATTCTACCGGCTTTGTTAAAACACTTAATTCAACTTCTCTAGATATTCTATATAGCCCACTTCTACTTTCAAAAATCCCATTTGATATATCTGCTGCGGTTTTATTTTTCTTAAGGTATCTTTCTGATATTTTTCTAAATCAGTTTCTACATTAATGATATCTTCGAGATTTTCTATATCTTCACTTTTACCTTTGAGTCTATCCATTAAGGTTAAAGGTCTTATATCTTTATTGACTATCTCGGAGGGATTGATCTCTTCTGCAGACACCTTTAGATAAGTCCATTTATCAGAATTTATGGATGTAGTGGAAGAAACTATTCCGGTTGAGGACAGCACAAGTTCCTTTCCAATACTTTCGATATTAACCTTTTCAAGAATTTTAGCTAACAACTCGACTATTGTCTTATTCTGCTCTATTAGTATTTTTGAATCGTCTTCTTGTAACTTAATATCTTGTTGTTCTACTATAACTCTTTTAGATTCTAACTTCTTATAGATCAAAGAGACTTCTTCTTTGATATAATCACTATTATGGCAGTATTTATTTTGTTCTATTTTTCCTTCTTCTAATTTTTGTAACGCAAGATTTATTTTATTCTGTATTAAAGAGAGATTTTCTTCAGTCTCCTTATGGTTTTTATAAAGTTTGTCAAGTCTTATGTCTAATTCGTCTTGCCTTTTACCCCAAGTAATGTAAAGATTATGTATTAAGTCTACTAGCAAGTTTAACTGTCCTTGTGAACTATGCCAAGTATGATCTTCCGAAGAATTAAGTCTGCACCTTATATTAATATTATCTTTTGTATTGATAACCTTTCCAGTATTTACTTCAAAATTCAAATACTTTAACTTCTCAATTGTAACGAGGCTCTGGTACCACTATTCACACGGGTACGTATATTTATTTATATCGATAACTATTCTGGCAAGGATATAAAAATTCATGAGATATTCGACAGTCGCGACGCGTAGATTCACTATTCAAATTCGAGGTACTATTCAAATTGCTCTGTTACTATTCAAATTCGAATTTCTACAGTACCAACCCTTCAAATTCGAGGTACTATTCATTATATATATATATATATATATATATATATATATATATATATATATATATATATATATATATATATATATATATATATATATATATATATATATATAGAGCAGCGCTAAATCACACCCAGGGTGTGATATATTATATCACTCCCCTACGCCAAGTAAGCAGCTATTGGACTAGGTGTCCTCTGGTTGGCACGCCACTCATCAGACATGATTAATTATTAAACCATTGATTTACACAATTAAACCATCAGTTTTTTGTCCTAGACACACCGAACCCATCTGGGCTTTTTTTCCACCAATTAAGCTGTGGGCTGCCATCACTTTAATGAAGCACTAATTGAGACACGGAAGAGGATCCATTTCCATTTAAAAAATGGAAGGTGAACACGTCGGATGGTAAGAAAAATAAATAAGATATTTCGTGAGCAGGGAAACTGATTTATGTTTGGTTCCATAAACTTGACTATTTGAGCATCGTGCCATCTAAAAAAGTTTGGGATTCTGTCATCACAAATTCTTGTAGAACATAGATATATTTAGGTACAAAATATATGTTATCAGGTTAATCAAACATTTTACACCTTGATGAATATTGGATAGCAGAAACTAAAATTTTGTAACCAGAACTCCTTGAGAGCAAAAGACAGTCTCATAAACGTAAAACACTATAGGAATATATGATCAAAGGATAATTTGATAATGAATAACAATATTTTATTGTGACAACCCTGGTAGTATAAATTATATAATCCAACCATGAAGGGTTTAGGTTCCACATTTGTGTTGTTGTAGTGGCACCTTCCAATCACAATTTTTTTCTCGTGTTCTACCACTGTTGTGAAACAATAAATAGTATCTTTTGGTAGTATTGAAAAATTCCCTTCATTTGACTGCAAAATATTGGAAACTATATAATTCACTCCTTGCTTAGCCGGATATCAAACTTCAACTTTTTGCTCCTTGAATTATATGTACTCTTGTCATTGTTCAATTGAGTAGTAGGTGAACCATAAAAACATCGGAATACTAAAATTTTTAAACACAAAATAAAAACTCTTTTAATTGGTGAAGCTAGATTGAAATCATGTGTGCAACCTGACGTGCGAGAACATGTGATTGTATAATCTAAACTACTTGTTGCACTTGATGTCACTAGTGTTCGGTTCTAGAGTCACCTATTTGCTACTATATTAGCCTAATAGCAATATTATTGTGTGTGACCATAAAAACATCAACTATTTGCTACTATATTAGTCTGATAGCAAATAGTGATTCTTGCACTGCAATATTATTGTGTGTGACCATAAAAACATTGAATATTTGCTAATAATACTTTCCCTGGTAGCAAATATTGTTATATGTGACCATAAAAACATTGAATATTTGCTAATAATACTTTCCCTGGTAGCAAATATTGTTATATGTGACCATAAAATTGAAATCTCAGTTATTTGATGTTGGATTCTATCATGTTTGCAATCTATCCCTGTCGGATGAAGGTGGTGTAAAATCAAAACCTTGACTATTTGCTACTAGGTTATCTTGATAGCAAATACTACTCTGTTAGACCATAATATTATGTAACAAAGTCCTTACTCACAAATACTATTGTACTTGAACACAGAATCCGAAATTATCAAGGGTGATGCTTGACAAAAGAATGCAACCATTTTTTTAGTGAGAGTGAAATATATGGCACGTATATAATCTTAGTACTAATCAGGTTCTACATTTACATGAACAAATAAATCTATGTCCAATGATAAATATCAATATGGTTTCGTCAAGTTCTCATATCAGAATGCCGGTCAAAATAAATAACAGTACATTTTCTAATTTCACTATCGGCCTCCATGTCATTATTCCAAAAGAAGACAATTGTCACTCTGAATGCAGCTTTGACAAATATGTGATTGTACATTTTGCTGTTTGGTTTACTTTTTACACAAAAGGCCACAAAATACAGATATGGTGCACCTAAAAGGCACTCAAGAGCACCGGGGAGCTAAGTTGCCTTCAATCTTTTCAATATAATCATTCCTTCGCAGGTAGGTGCCGGAAAGGACGATTACTTGACTGTAAAATATTTATTGAAGGCGCAAGGAGTGTCGATTATCCTCTTGTCCACCACAGGAAACTGATAGTTTCATGAGATTTGCCAAAAACAAAAGAAGGGTTATTAGATGTACAGAATATACCAGTGTATTTCTCGAGAACAGATATCGGGGCCTTCCTGTTATTCTTCCCAAGCAGAACATCAACAGCATATCATTCTTCGTGACCGCGTAGAGTTCGAAGGAAAAAACTCAATTTCGTACCTTGCAATAACGGGGTGCTGCTACTTGTACCACGGCCATTTTCCTGGTTCTGTGGACGATGCAACCGGCCGGCCCTTCGAGGTGGTCCAGGAAACCGTCGGGGCTTCCAATATAGAAAGAGACCAACACAACATTTGTGTTTATTTGCACCTGGAAGGGATTCGAAGTTTTCGTCATCGTTTGCTGGGAGAAGATGCAGCTGCGGCCAGCAAATTGGAATGTTTACCAGCGGTGAATCTCGCACCTCCGTCCGGCATCCTGTCAAGTAAACAATTGTCCCAATCCATTTGGACAAACCATGGACGCATTAGCGATTAATCAATGAAATTCTATAGGAAGCCAAAAATATGATCACTGGAGTGTAAAACACTACCATGGTTGCATGTGTGCAGTGCAAGAGGAGTTCAGGGAGCACCACCGCAGTTGAAGATAAGAGGAACCATCTCTACCACCGCTGGCAGCATGGCTGGCCGGCTTGCAACTAGACCAACGCTGAGGCATTTCTCTTCCAGAAGACAAACTGCTAGCTGCCGCCATCGAGAGGGTCGAAAGAAAAATGTCGCCGCAGTCGAGAACCTGGAATGCACGGCATCTACTTTCGCTAGGATGGAATGACTGGTATAAATGGAATGAACCAATCAGGTTGTCTCACGGGGTAGTAAATTCCATAATAGCAGTAGTCAATGACCGGAATTTAATTGGAAATTGCATTAATTATCTTATTTTTTGGTTTATTTATTGTTCGGTCTAGATTTTTTCTCGTTTGGTTTTAAAGGGGCGTGTAGCCAGTCTGGATGTGCACACGGTATGACGTGGATGGTGATTAGGCTGGGTGTGGAATATTATATCACACCCAGAGTGTGATATAGTACAGCTATATATATATATATATATATATATATATATATATATATAGTAATACTATATCACACCCAGGGTGTGATATAGTATTCCACTCCCTTGACACCTGGCAGTCCAAACACCGGTCTAGACAAAATCGTGATCCCAACAGAACCAAGGGCAAGAAAACCAGAAAAAACCAAACCCAGAAGGCATTTGTATTGATAGCTACCCTGCTATTATTGTCCGCTATAATTCCTTCGTTAATCACGCGGGTTTCCTGGTAATCTTTTTCTTTTTCCATTTAGTACCACCGGCATTTGCTCTCTGCCCATCTTTCCAATCGGTGAGTTCGTACCTCTCCACGGCAATGGATGGCTCGCCGGATACACGACAGCAGCATCGAGAGCCGCGGGCGTGAGTCATGCGGCAGAGTCAATCAGCGGCGAGGAGACCGCGACCTCGGAAGAATAGTCGTCCTGTTGATTTTTGTGCTTGCCAGCCACGACAGGAATGCATTGGTTGAGAGGTTGCAAAAGAATCTTCAGGCTGCTGATGTGATGGCTGCCAGCACTAAGGTGAGGTGCAACAGTCATATCTGCCTATGGATTGATGTATTTCTCCGATAGCAATATGAGATTTATTGTATTTGTTCTCCCGGTCTAATGCATTTTTACTTGCGGATAATGAAACGTCCCCTTCGACCGTGAAGGTATGGAATGTCGATCTGAGCACCACGGACGACGAGCTTCACTGGCAATCGATCGGAGCGGACATGCCCACCTTCAGATCCACGAGTCATCGAATCATCGTATGTGTCCGACGCGTGCTGCACAGCGGCAACGCCCCAGCGCATGCATATTGATACTCGATGGCAAGCATGTATATTTTTTTAAGGGCCAGCAGGCATGTATCTTTCCATTCCATGCATCTTGCTTGTGTTTTAATAAACTATTCAAGCACCCTTTTTGTAACTCTTGTTTCTCCTTTTCTTTTGAACAATGATCTGTTGTTTTTCTTCGAAGATAGAAAAATATATTGAAATTTGGAATTATTTGTTTATTTATCCTCTTTGTTTATGTTGTTCCAGCCTTCCAGACCGTTTTAGCGTTCTATAGTTTTTGCTTGTTGTTTGGCTTACATTTTGAAATGTCCACTTTCTGTGTGCTCAGATCATGACGTTTTGATGCCCTTCGCTGCCACGAGGTTTGGTTTCAGTTTCAAATGAAGTAGAGGTTCCCATAGGTAGGTATTATATTTTATTATGGATAACTTGTTCTTACAGTGAAAATTTTGGCTCATTGAAAATGAAAATACTGGACCCTTGACAACTATATGTCATCCCATTATAAATTAGCTGTTTTGTCTCTGGCTGACAAATTAACCTGCCATTCTTCAAAGTCATTTTTGTCATCTGACTACCATGCTGTTCCTCATATCACCCTGGCAATACAATACTTGTCCTGTTCTTGGGCATCACTTTATTCAAGCACTCAAAGCATCAACTATTTGCCATTTGTTTTTGTAAATATGAAGTTACAATGTGTAGAAAACCCTGTGAGCCCTAATAAGACCTGTTTGGTGTGCAGGGAGTGAGGTAGATAATGCCGAGGGACCAAATGAAGCTAAACTGATCTTCAGGCGTATTGTATGCAGGTGGCAATGATCATTGGATGATCTTAGATGTTCAGCTTGAGGCAGTTGGCAAATTGGGAGCGGGTAAACTGCCGACTGCCTACAAGTGAAAGAAAATTGTTTAAACTGCTGTAAAGTACCAAACAAGGTTATGGTGGCTGCAAATTCTTCCTATGAATGATTATTTTCAATCTTGATATATTTCCAATTTTGGAGCTTCTAACTGTGTTTAGTAGTAATATTTTTTTATGAATTGCGTCTTTGGTAATGCAGTGCTTTTTTCAGCTTAGTGAAAACTTACAAGAGCACATGGAAATTTATGATCAAAATATATGTAATCAGTTAGTGGAAACTAATATTTACTCTCAGAATAATCTCATAGCAAACAGTCAGAGTTTTACAGTTCTCCAATTCATCCTAGATTGATGTATTGCAAGGATAAGTGTAGTTTCCAAAAAAAAGTGTTAGTGTATATATCAGGCTAATTTTCAATCATGCTAATCTTTTAACCAATTATCGAGATTTTCATGGTGACAGACAATAATATGTGCTATCGGAGTAGCAAATGGCAAGGGTTTTTATGGTTCACAGCCTCATTCTAGATTGATAAATTGCACGAATAAGTGGAATTTGTGATAAAATTACGTTGTTAGTGTGTGGCAACTAATGATGACTATCAGGCTCGTTTAGTAGTAAATAGTAAATGGTTTTATGATCACAAACAGTAATATTTGTTAGCAGGATAATCTAGTACTCCCTCCGCTCGGAATTATAAGACGTTTTTGACTTTTAGATATCACGTTTGACCATCAGTCCTATTTAAAAATTTTATGAAAATATAAAACAAATATTTCATACTTAAAGAATCTCTAATGATAAAACAAACTACAACAAAATAAATAATATTTGCACAATTTTTTTGAATAAGACGAAAGGTCAAACGTAACATCCGAAAGTCGAAGTGTCTTATAATTTTGAACGGAAGGATTAGCAAATAGTCAATTTTGATATGGTCACACACAACAAATGTGCCCTCATAATAGAAATTGGTCGAAGTTTTTATGGTTCACAAGCTTAATCATAATTTTACAAATTGCTAGATTAAGTGGAGTTTTTGTAAATAAGATATTATAGCAAGGACTCACACAACGTTCTTCTTCTTGGCCACGAATGATATCATATTTTCTTTGGTATATTAATTTATTCATCAGGGAGCAAATAGTCAAAGTTTTTATGGTTGAAGAATTTCATTTCTCAACGAGAACATCTTGTCACACAAAGTTTAATATTTTTTGTGCTCAAGGAAAACCTGAATGATAGTGGACTACATTTATTCTACCAAGGGTTGACCATAAAACTTCCACTATTTTCCAGTAACACGAAATCATTTTCTATCGATATTTTTGTCAAATATTAATCAGAATCTGCTGGATCGTAAAATGTTATTGTTATAAATCATAATTATCTATTTAAATCATGCATACCCTAGTCTTGCTGCTATCTAGGATTTTTTGTACTAAATGTTATATTCAAACAAAATATTATTTGCTATCTGAGAGTAATCAACTAGCAAATAGTTACTGTTTCTATGGTTTAGCAACTACAACAAGATTTTTGCTAATAGGCCACGATCATAACTGTATGTCGCCATTGTGACGTACAGGGGATGAATGTTAGATATAATCTTACGCTCAGTAGCGACGACTTTTGCGATTATACATACTTGGACTGTGTTTTTGGCCCAAATGGCTTAATCATAATTTTTCCAATGAATCTGTGGTCCGATGCACTATACATTTTTTACTTGTGTTGTCCTCAAATTAGTTCAGATCCTACGATTTTTTTAACCTCAGATCCTGCGATTTAGTATGCTTGCATGCAACAATCTGTGACCATATACATGTACATGTGCACATCTGAAATGCTAAAACTAATTAGCTCTACGTTCATAGGAGTTGACTTTTTATGCTTAGAAGCACACATGCATAGACATATTTTGAACAAAATATCCAGCTGCTCAGAATAGTAAACCTTCTCCATACATGCAAGCATGTTTTTCTTTGTCCTAGGAAAACTTGGTTTCATACACTTTGACTTTTGCGTCAAATCCTCAAATGTTTTAAATTTATGCGATCACAGCTTTGTACATTTTGTGGTTACAGGAGAAGTCTGAGCCCATACGTGACTACAATAGAGATCAATAAAAAGAATTAATTTGTTATGATTGATGATGTTTGTATTCAACAAAATTCTACGACCACACATACTGACGTTCTTTACACTAATCAAAGATGCGGAACATGGACTTTTGTGGTCAAACATAGTTTTTGTCCTCACGGGGGCACTAGTGCACGGAAGATTCATTGTCATCATGTATTCACATGATCTTCTATTATTTCAGTGGATCCGATGGCTTAATTAGTATTTAATTAACATAAAAGCAGCAGCAGCCAACCACTGAATCGGTAAGCAAAAACCGGGTGGGTTCGGTGTCCATCTGAAAAAAAATGACCTGGTTTATTCTGGGCTGAGTTAGTGGCGCATCACGAAGGGCCACCTAGACCTTTTGGCGCCTATGGGGCATCAGAGAGTGATATAATATATCACACCCTGGGTGTGATTTAGCGCTGCCCTATATATATATATATATATATATATATATATATATATATATATATATATATATATATATATATGTTGGTGCTTTTTGAACTCTCCATCTTCCTTAAACTCTATCTCTCAACTCTCCTTCATTCTTTTTTAGATCCAATACCATTTCTTAGAGCCTAACCTCAAACCCAAGCTTGAGAACATCAACCTAATCTTGAGCACATATTCCCTTTGCACGCAACCACCTCGATTTCACTTGTTACTCTTAAAAATTCATTCTTCTAGATTAGCTAGGTGTGACCCTAGAGCTTCCAAGTTTGTGGTGAGTCTTGAGAAGTTTGTGAAGGTTATGATTCACCTTCGAAAGGAAAGGAATCAAAAGAAGAAGAAAGTTCAGTTTGATCTTTGTGACCACTTGGAAA